>JACEFZ010018940.1:0-20676 GCA_014155875.1 Cepaea nemoralis | reverse complement strand
GCCATATAATATTGTTTTCTCTAGAGGGCTGTGAATGATTACCCATCGCATTGGGGATGCTTCTAGGCAACTTGTCATATCAAACCCTTATTATATCATTTATATAATGTACAAAAAAAATCCTCACAAGATGTATGGTAACACGGGCTTGGAGTTTGTGAAACTAGAATCATCAGATGTGTTATGTGAGGACAGGAGTCACAGATTTAGTAAAATGGTGGACACTTCTGGTGGTAGCATGATTCAAGAATTGGCACGACACAACAACGCACAATCAAGGATAACTGAGAATGGCTGTGAGGCATCACTAAAACCTGGCAATGTTATTGTACCAGATAATGTGCTGTCTGTAATCAAAACCAATAATGAACCATCTATGTAGGAACACCAGTAAAGCATACACAGATCTTTGCAACATTTCACACTTACGTTGATGGTTATGACAGATGTATTCTTCACAGAATATCAACAGGAGGTGCACCATATACTTTTGATGTTTGTGTTAAGTTGTCTGCAACAAATACTTTTGATGTTTGTGATTCAGTTGTCTATCTGAGATATTTAAACATATATGAGAGGAGACATGAAAGAAAAAAAAACAACTTTATGAATGTATTGACTGTAGAGCATCTTTTACTCAGGCTGGCAGTTTGAAGCACCACAAGAGAGCACATACTGGAGAGAAACCTTACGGGCGTAATAACTGTGGTGCTGGTAATCTGAACTGGCATGAGAAAACTCATGCAGGAGAAAAATATTACATGTGTGATGATTGTGGTGCTTCTTTTACTGATGCGAGCAATTTAAAGTGCCACAAAATGACACATACAGTAGAGAAACCCTACACGTGTGTTGTGTGCAGTGATTCTTTCATTAATGCTAACCATGTGAAACACTACAAGAGAACAAATGAAGGAGATAAACCTTATACATCATTGTTTTTTTTTTCGTGATGCTACTTTTACTTCAGTGGGTAATCTGAAGAGCCACAAGAGAACTCATACATGAGAAAATCCTTATATGTGTAATTATTGTGGTGTTTCTTATACTCATTTTGGTAGTCTCATGTACCACAAGAGAACACACACAGGAGAGAAACCTTACACATGTGATGTTTTTAGTTCTTCTTTCAATGGTTCTGGCTATCTGAAGTGCCACAAGAGAACACACACAGGAGAAAGACCTTAAAATTTGTGATGACTGTGGTGCTTCTCTTACTAAGCTGGCAATTTGAAATACCACAAGAGAACACATGCAGGAGAGATATCTTATAAATGTGATGTTTAAGGCATATATTTTATTTGAATTGGACATCTAAATACCACAAATAATACATATGGGTCAGATACCTTCCATATATGATGCTGGTGTTGTATTCATTTTACTTAAACTAAGAATGAGAAGTGTTATATCACAGGTGGAACCTCGTTAGTAACGCTACATTTTCGAACATCTAAAGGTTTTGGGCTGGGCTAGCCATGGTTAGACACGTCCCAATCCTGACGCAACCCCAAATATGTGTGTAATGTGTTCTAAAGTACAAAAATTTTCGGCCCTTCCAAATTTGGGGCCTCCCGGGGTCCCAAATATTTCCGCCAGTAAATGTAGTGATTTGGTATATTTACAGAGCCTCAATGGGTCAAAGGTAATGGGTCAAGGCAATGGTTCAAAGGCAAGTCTATGTGATGTCATCGGGACTAACTACATGACATATTTTTGTTAAATTTCGTGTTCTCAGTGGCCTAGCGGTAAGTATCTCCGCCTGAAAACGCAGGAGACCGTGGTTCGTTTCCCCCCCACCGGCGAAATGTGGAAATTTTTTTTTTTTTTCAATTTTCAAAAATTTAAATTTAAAGCGAAAGCGACAAGATAAGTATGTACAAAGACAGTTATTCGGCTTTATTGACAAAATTAGCTCATTTTTGATTCCCTTTTTTTTGTAATCAATTTTATTTTGTATTGTTAGAAGATTTTACTCAATGAAGAGATCCTTTGTTCGTTTTTTTTTACGTTACTTTATTTTTTTGTCTCTGTGGGAGTCTCTGTGGCGAAGTGATCAAGCCGTTTGACTCGTGCTTCGAAGGTTGTGGGTTCGATTCCGGCCGCGCCCTTCGGTTTACGAGCTAAATGATTCATAAAATTGTGTTTGTAACTGACTCAGAAAGCATGCTGAGAAGGGTGAGAACAGGGCAAGCTTCGTGCAGAGTGGCTTGCTTCGCTTCGGAGGTCACGGTAGCAAGCATCACTGGATCTTTTCTCCTGGGCATGCCGGTGTGCTGGGGAATGAACAGGCGGACAGATTGGCTGGCTCGGCAAAACTTGGTGGAGTATTGATGCATGACAAGGCAGACTGGTTGCGGCCTTGTGGGAGCACGTGTACACCTCGGAGGAGCAAATGGATCACCATAGTCTGGTAAGAATGAGACAGCGAGGATGTGACGAGGGGATCTGGCCGACGCTCGACGCTCAGAGGAAAGGCGAGACGGACATATAATCAGATTGCTACTGGAACTATTAGTGTTGGAACTCTTCGCTGGCTGCTGAGGATGGGGACGGAGCGCTTATGGGAATGTCCCGAATGCTGTGATGTCGGTTCCTAAATCAATCAATCAATCAATGATTCAGGGGACTCCTGTGGGTCGTCACAAAAAAAAAGCTACGGCGTTCGTGCTTTGTGCGACGCTTTCCGCGCTGCGGGAAGAGACCGAGCCATATGGGAAAAAACCCGGTGCAATGAAGTCGACCTTGTCGACTTTTAAGCGACTTTTTTTTTTAAAGCCTTTTAAACGGAAATTTTTGCTGATGATATTCGCTGGGACACCACCGCACCAGTCCATCCAACTCATTTCTGTTAGCCTCGATCTTTGGGGGGGGCGCTTACCAAACCCGACACCCCACATTGTGCCAACGGTTCGGGCGGAAGGGGGGCGCAATTGGGAGGGTACAAGCCTTACCCTGGTGCGAGGAAATGCAAGCTAAAGACAAAATGTCATGGCAGGGCAGGACCAGGCCCTAAGCCTTGGTTGGCAGCTTGGTCTAGGATCGTAAGCTCCGACAGGCGGACAGTTAGAGCATTGCTTTGCTGATCCGGCAGCTTCTGCAGCTTGTCTTGTTCCAGATGTAGGGTGTTACCTTTCCTCTGGAGTGAACTAGGCAGGCCGAGAGATGGATCATGCTGCATGGGCAACACATGATCTCTATATTTTAGCCCCAGGCGTTGTGCTATGGAACGTGTTCACATGCACCCACTGTGAACGGACATTTGCAGCGCAAATTTTTCCTTATCAGTCACATGCGATACAGCCTTAGGTAAAAGTTATTATGCCTTTTAAAGCACAAACTATCGTCTGTCAAGACGGAAATGTGCCAATGATATATATATATCATATATACATGGAGTTCAACTATCAGAAATGAAAAAAGACAAAGGAAAAAATGATTGCAGATAAAGCACACACAGAGCGTGAGAGACGTAAGATGGTGCAAAATGGTGGAAATGACCATGTTTTCACATGCACCTACTGTGGGCAAACATTTGCAGCAAGAATTGGCCTTACCAGCCACACTCGCCACCCCCATGGATCGTAGTTATTGCATATGACAGTTATTAAGTTTTTTTGAAGCATAATGTCCCATATATGTATATACATATATTGGGTACATTGTGCTTCAAAAAGGCTTAATAACTGTCATATGGCAATAACTACGATCCATGGCGGTGGCGAGTGTGGCTGGTAAGGCCAATTCTTGCTGCAAATGTTTGCCCACAGTAGGTGCATGTGAAAACATGGTCATTTCCACCATTTTGCACCATCTTACGTCTCTCACGCTCTGTGTGTGCTTTATCTGCAATCATTTTCTCCTTTGTCTTTATTCCATTTCTGATAGTTGCCCTCCATGCAACACGTTCAGCGGCGACGTGCTCCCATTGTGCATTATCAATGCCTGTATCAATCATGTCCCGCTTACACACATCTTTGTATCGTAGTAGAGGCCGACCCTGAGATCTCCTACCCGTCTGTAATTCACCAAAAAAGATGTCCTTTGGTATTCTACCATCATCCATCCTCCTAACGTGTCCTATCCATCTAAGTCTACGAAGACTGAGCATGGAATACACCGTCACACAACCTGATCTTTCCAATACTTCAGTATTTGTGATTTTGTCTTGCCACTTAATACCAAGTATTCTTCGCAGACACCGCATATGAAAGCTGTTTAAACGTTTCTCTTGGCGTGAGTAAGTTGTCCAGGTTTCACTGCCATAAAGAAGAGTACTAAGGACACAGGCTTGGTAGACGAGGACTTTTGTTTTGGCAGTAAGCTTCCTGTTCTCCCAGACTCTTTTTGCTAACATGTTCATTGTTGTTGCTGCCTTGCCAATCCTGATGTTGATTTCCTGATCGAGGGATAATTTGCTATTTACCTCTGATCCTAGATATGTAAAATGGTCTACTATCTCCAGTTCGGCGTCGTCAATAAAGATTGATGGTACACCATGTGCACCTTGTGACATAATCTGTGTCTTCTTTTTGTTAATTGTTAAACCAAATTCAGAACAAGCATTGGAGAATGCAGATAGTAGATGTTGTAATTCTTCCTCAGAGTGGGTCGTAATCGCAGCATCATCCGCAAAAAGCAACTCTCTGATTAGTACCCTGCTAATTTTGGTCTTGGCCTTCAATCTCTGAGCATTATAGAGGCCACCATCTGAGCGTGAGTGAATGTATATACCGTCATCCTGATCACGAAAGGCATATTTCAGTAGAAGTGAAAAGTATATCCCAAAGAGGGTGGGGGCTAGTACACAACCTTGCTTAACTCCACTCTTGATTTCAAACTCTTCTGAAGTTGAGCCATCAAACTTGATTATACCCTTCATGCCTGTGTGGAACGATTCCACAATGGACAGAAGAGTTGGTGGACAGCCAATCTTCTTTAGTGCTTTGAACAGACCCTCACGACTGACCAAATCGAATGCCTTTGTGAGGTCGATGAAGGCAATAAACAGTGGCTGATTTTGTTCCCGGCATTTTTCTTGCATCTGTCGCAATGAGAATATCATATCAATGGTAGACCGGTTCTGACGGAAGCCGCACTGTGATTCGGGGTAGACTTGATCTCCCAGGACTTGAAGTCTGCGCAGGACAATTCTGGCAAATACTTTCCCAACAATACACAGAAGTGAGATACCCCTATAGTTGTTGCAGTCGCTCCGATCTCCCTTGTTCTTGTACAGCGTTATGATGTTTGAATCTTTGAAATCCTGTGGGACTTGTCCTTCTCGCCAGCATAGCTCTATTAGCTGGTGGATCTGTAGAGCGAGGGTGTCTTGCCCACTCCTGATCACCTCTATTGGAATCCCATCCTTACCTGGAGCCTTGCCAGATGCAAGCTCATTTATAGCACACTTAACTTCTGTTATAGTGGGAAGTGTGTCCAGGTGGTCAAGAGTTGGCAGGGCCTCTATGGCGTTGAGGGCATCATCCGCCTAGCTTGGTCTCACTTGAGTAAAGCTCTAAATAGTGCTCGACCCATCTATCCATCTGCTGTTTCTTATCAGTGATGATTTCTCCAGTCAAGGTTTTCAGCGGTGCACTTCTTTTGATCATTGGACCACAGGCTTTCTTTATCCCTTCATACATGCTTCTGATGTTTCCCTTATCACTTGCGATTTGAATGGACTCACATAACTTGATCCAATAGTCATTCGCACACTGCCTGGCAGCCTTTTGTACATCCTTCCTCGCTTGCTTCAGCTCACTCAGAGTGTTACGCGTTGGTCTTTCCTTGTTTCTTAAGAGAGCTATCTTCTTTTTATCAATCAAGGGCTGCAGTATCTGGCTGTTTGCCGCAAACCAGTCCTGCCTCTTATGATCCACAGTGCCGTAAACCCCTACCGCTGTTTTATAAATAGTTTCCTTAAGTTTACTCCATTTATCATTTACTATACAATTTTCTGATGTATCATTGAAAGCGTCCTCAAGTTGCTGTTGAAATTCAAAGCACTTTCCAGGATCGTGAGTGTTAATAATATTAATCCTGGGGCTAGACTTGTGTTTAGCTGTGTAGATTCTCTTTGGTCTCAGTCTAACCCTTGCAACAACCAAAGAATGATCTGTATCACAGTCAGCACTGTGGTAACTTCGAGTTAATGATGTATGGTTCAGATGTTGTCTCCGTGTGATAATGAAGTCCAGCTGATGCCAATGGCCGGATCTTGGATGTTTTCCATGTGACCTTATGCATCTCTTTTGTTTTAAAAAAGGAGTTTGTAATACATAGGTCATTTCTAGTGCAATGCTCCAGCAGCCTTTGCCCATTATCATTCATGCGACCGATGTTGTATTTTCCAAGGCACACTGGCCATGAACTCGAGTCCTTGCCCACACGAGCATTGAAATCACCGAGCATATAAATGGTAGTCGGATTTTGGAACTGCCTTGATCGCAGAGATCTAGCTGCTCATAGAACATATCCTTCACATCATCAGAGGAAGCGAGTGTCGGTGCATATGCAGTGAGAATGGT
The DNA here is from genome assembly GCA_014155875.1 of Cepaea nemoralis. NCBI lineage: Eukaryota > Metazoa > Mollusca > Gastropoda > Stylommatophora > Helicidae > Cepaea > Cepaea nemoralis. The sequence continues at coordinate 14,146 of JACEFZ010018940.1, read as the reverse complement.
GGCAAATCCACAGGAGGTTGCCAAGCGCAGTGATAATAATCTTTCATTACCTCCAGCTGGGATATCAATCATTCCCAGTAGCGAATTCTTCACTGCAAAGCCCACACAATGTTGCCTTTTTTCTGCCTGCCCTCTTCCCTTCCAAAAAAAGGTGTAAGACCAGGGATGGAGTTCTCTCCATAGCACAAAGCCTGGGCTAAAATAATGAAACCATGTGTTGCCCATGCAGCATGATCCCTCTCTCGGCCTGCCTAGTTCACTCCAGAGGAAAGTTAACACCTATACATCTGGAACAAGACAAGCTGCAGAAGCTGCCGGATCAGCAAAGCAATGCTCTAACTGTCCGCCTGTCGGAGCTTCGATCCTAGACCAGCTGCCAACCAAGGCTTAGGGACCTGGTCTGCCCTGCCATGACTTATTTTGTCTTTGGGTTGCATTTCCTCGCACCAGGATAAGGCTCAGTACTCTCCCAATTGCGCTCTTCCGCCCGAAGCCGTTGGCACAATGTGGGGTGTCGGGTTGGTAAGCGCCGCCCAACATTCGGCGCTGACAGAAAGCAGGTAGTACCGTCTACTGTCATACGGTAGCTCAGTCATATCTGACTAAGACCTGACGCTATATATATATATATATATATATATATATAATCTATAATATATATATATATATATATATATATATATATATACTAGCTGACCCGGCCCCGGCTTCGCCCAGAACCTGGGGGAGATATGTCTGTCTGTCTGTCTGTCTGACCCCGGGCCCGGGTTCTCCCCGACCCTGTGGGGGGGGCATCTCATTTTAAATTTATATAAGTAGTCATATAAGTTCCCGTTCCCGACTATCTATCTGTCTGTCTGTCTGTCTGTCTGACCCGGCCCCGCTTCGCCCAGCCCCTGATGGGGGGCATCTCATTTTAAATCTTATAAGTAGTCATATAAGTTCCCGTTCCCGACTATTTTTGTCTGTCTGTCTGTCTGTCTGTCTGTCTGTCTGTCTGTCTGTCTGTCTGTCCCCGGGCTGTCGGTCTGCCTGTCTGTTAATCATTTTTTGGGTTTCAGTTAGAACAACCTTAGGTAAACGAAGACCAACTTACAAAAAGTATTAGAAAGAGCCCCTTTAAAGATCTTTACATCTTCCCCCAAAAAATTAACTTGGGTAAATGGAGCGGCGGGAGCAGCAGCAGAGAAGAAGAAAAAAGGGGGAGTAGAGGGGAAAAGGGGGAGTGGAGGAGGGAGGAGGGGGGAAGAAGAGGGAAGGGGGGGAAGGGGGGAGGAGGAGGAAAGGGGGAGGAGGGAGGGGGGGGGATTAGGGAGGAGGAGGGAGAAGGGGGAGGGGGGACGATGAGGGGGGGAGGAACGAACGAACGAACAAACAAACTTTATTTTAAAAGGGTAACAAATTGGGCACGCAGGCCCGTCTTACATTCGGCCCTTTCAATCACTCTATCTTTCATTCATCAATGTGCATGTTACATTACATAGGGGAAAAACATTGTCAAATTGAGTTTGTAAGCATAAACAATGCCATATTACGCATGAATACATTCACATGAGAAAAAAAAAAAATTATCAAATGAAAATTGTAACCATAAACAGTGCATATTGCCATGTTTTGAGACACATCCCCCCTCCACCCCCATATCCCGCAGCCACCAACACATCCCCGACCCCCAAAAACCCCCCCCACCTACCCACACTACCTCCACACACTCACACAGAACCCCGGCGAACATACAAGCCGCCACACATCCACTGAAACCCACCCCACACACATTTCCCCAAGAAGAAGAAGAAGAAGGGAAAAAGAAGAAGAAGAAGAAGAAAGAAGAAGAAGAAGAAGAAGAAGAAGAAGAAGAAAAGAAGAAGAAGAAAAAGAGGAAGACGAAGAAGGAGGGGGAGAGGGAAAAAGAAAAAGAAGAAGAAGAAGAAAAAAGAAGAAGAAGAAGAAGAAAAAGAAAAAAAGAAGAAGAAGAAGAAGAAGAAGAAGAAGAAACCACACACACATACCCACACATCCTGCACCTATCCACACACATATCCCGCACTCTCACAATTTTCCCCACCCACCCACCCACACACACATCAGCCAACCTACACCCCACCCAAAAATTTGCCATCTCTCAACTAAAACCCTCCCCACCTTTCACACATCCCCACCCATAAACACATCTCCCCACCTGCCCACACATATCCCCCACCCATAACCCAAAATCACACACCTCCCACCCACACACACCCCGCCACCCACATATAAACCCCCCAAACACACATCCGCCGCCCCACACACATCTTCTCACAATTACACACCTCCCCCCCCCCATACATCATCTCTCCCCACACATCCACCCCCTCACGTACACATCCATCAACCACTCACCACACACATCACCCACGTGCCCATCAACACATGATCTCTCGTCTACCCTCCCACCCACAAAAACCCCAACAACCCAGCCCCAAAAACACATCCCCCATCCTCGCATTCATCCTTCAATCACCTGCACATCCCACATATCCCCCACATCTCCCCCCCCACACAAAACCCCCACCCATAAACACATTCCCCCCACACACCCATCCCCCACATACATTCCCCCCTACACATCTCCGCCCACACATCTCCCCAACCACTCACACATCCCTCCTCACCTACAAACATCCTCACCATCCACACATACATCCTGCACCTTACTACATTTACCACATCCACCACTCACACCCTCCCTACCCACACAGAACATATCCCATTCACAGGGAACCCCCTCCACACCTGATTACCACACCCATACCCTCAACCCACACAATTCCTACACACCCATTCACCCACCCAAACACACACTCCCTACCCACACCCCTCCCAACCCACCAACACCCACATACTTCCCAACTATCCTCTCAATATCCCTCCCCCCCCCCACACACACACACATATATCCCTCACATACACATACATCCAACACGACTACAAATCCCTTCACACATCCACACATCACCCATTACCCCATACACATCCCCCCACATACAACCCCTCCACACATACATTCCCCACATCCCCACACACACCCAATCCCTCACATCACACTCATACACACATCCTCACATCTAGACACATACATGGCTGCCCTCACATGATCACTGAAACTAATAAGAACAAAACTCCCACACTTTAACACACAATTGAGACAATGACGATTGTCGTGAGAATTCTCGCAATTGCAAAAAAGTGGAGAAATAATGTTACATATTTCATTATGTAGCATAAACTTTAGTGATGCAATTGAACTCTCTCTCTCTCTCTCTCTCTTGCTCTTTTCTCTCTCTCTCTTTGCCCCTCTCTCTCTCTCTCTTGCCCCTCTCTCTCCCTCTCTCTCTCTCTCTTTTCTCTCTCCCCTCCTCTCTCTCTCTCTCTCTCACACTCTCACACATGTACATAAAACATTCACATACAAAATACACCCCGCAAATACACGCAAATACACATATACCCACGCACATACACACACCTACACACATCCATATACTTACGCACACGTTTCTCACATAACACCCGAAGATACACTTCCTCGCCCCTACACTGCATGCATGCAAACTTACACACACAATGTGGTGGATGGGTGGAGGCATGTATGTGTATCTGGGTTGTGTGTGTGGTTGGGTGGGGGAAATTGGGGTGAATGGGGGATGTTGTGGGTGGGTGGTGGATGTGTCTCATAACATGGTAATATGTTCGTTTATGTTTACAAAATTCATTTGACAATGTTTTCTAGTTATATTTGGTCTCGGGCTCAGATCCCTGGGTTCAACTCCATACTTGTAGGTCAGCATGGCCGAATGGATAAGAACACGTGTTCTTAAACATTCGGGTGTGCTGATGCCGAGGTAAGGGGCTCAACCCCTACACCGGCAGTTTGACCAAAATGCTGACCTATCGTCCTTGCTTGGAGATGTAAATTACAAGTACCTCTGAAGTCGAAGTGCATTCACTTGATGGCAAGGGACACTGTTAATAGGGGAAGCTAATCCACATGCAAAGTTCATTCTAGCATTACTTGAAATAGTGTGTATGGACTACACTTGAGCAAAATTCACCCAAAGCATGAATATGTATGGGGTTTTGGACTACACTTGAGTTCAAAGTTCAGTCCAAATGCATGAATATGTATTGTGTATGGACTACACTTGAGTTCCAAAATTCAGTCCAATGCAAAGAATATGTATTGTGTATGGACTACACTTGAGTTCAAAGCCCAAAGGGAGCGCCCCAAAAAAAAATCATGCTTCAGAGAATGTTCAAAACAGACCCACAGCAGCCTTGGTGACAATGATAATGATCAATCAGACCCACAGCACCCAAAAAAATTGCCCCCGCAGGGTGACAATGCTAAAAGATCAATCAAACCTACCCGCAGCCTGCCCCTCAATATATGAAATTAAAATCTCGAAATTGAGGCACAAAAGTTGTAAATATTGTCCGAAAACATGTTTCTTTGTGAATGTGGCGCCCCCTGAAATTCTTTCTAAATAAATGTTAAACACTGTACGACTTTGTGCCACCTTGGTATCTTTGTTTCCTTTTTACTTGCATCCACAACCCTTTAATTGTTTGGGTGTGAATGCCACTGGGTACAGGGTCAAAAAAGTTATTGGGATGAACAACAAATGCATGATCGTAGATGCCATGGTTTAGTTGAAACCCACGTTTTTTGTAGCCTCGCCAGGCATCCCGGGGACAATTTGGGCGTTCCCCGGTAAGACGTGATCACTTATAATGCCTTCCAGTTTTTGTCGCATTTTCGCCTTTCCACAACTTCCAACCAGCAACGACCACTACCACGTTCAACCAGGCCCCAAATACCCATTTTGACCACGACGAAAATGACCACGGTGGTACTTTCGGTGGAAAAAAAATAGCTCTCGTCAGCTTCAACGACCATGACTGTCCCGGAGCATCAAATCCTCCCAACAATGGATTGTTACGCAGAATCCAGTTGTAAACACTCTACCCGAGCTGAGGGTCTGCCTGGCATTATAATATTTCTTTACATCAAGTAAAAACAAGTGTATTGAAAGCCTCTGTATCAGTATCGGTATCTCCGTATTTATTTATATGTAACTAAGGAAGTAGTCAAAACGGAAGTAATCACACAATGAGGTCCTGAAAAGGGATTCTTATTCACAAACATTCACTGCGGAACTATTTGGGACCGGAATTCGGAACATTTGCCCATAAGTTCATGAAATACTAGATGCATTATTTCAGAAAGGGGTCAAACAGTTTAATGTCATCTGCTCCACAGTACATTAGCACATTCTTCTTCTTCTTTTTCTCTTCTTCAATTTACCCCAGTGACGTGTTGGGGGAGATGTAAAGATCTTTTATTTGTTCTTTCTGTTTCCAAATGTTGATGTTGTGTAGCCGGGGCGAAGAGTTGGGGTGAGCGCCCAACCTTGCATAAATACCCCAGTGATTTGTACATTCATCACATCTGCAGCAAAAGTTCAACTCCTGGCCTTCATGTGGTGGAACTGTTTTAACTAACAGAAGAAGGGGCGGCGGTGAGTCTCTGGTGCCGAAAAATAAGTACGCTCGTGATGTGTATGCATGTACATGCATGCGCAGACATGTTTGTGTGCGCCGACACATCTAAACTCGAGTGAAACCAGTCTGCTCTAGCAAAGGAAAGGTGCTGAAGACAGATGCAGCCAGCCAGGAGGCGCACCACAGAAATCACGATTACGCCATGAAATATGTCGACCTCTGCTAATGTTATGGTGCTTGCCCTGCTTTGGACCCCCAGGCAGGTGCAGTGTCGGGCCCTATGCCTCGAAAGGGTCCAACCACAACTACTGGAGGTCCTTCTCAGATGTCATGTGGAGTTATGGGACCTGAGAATAGAGCGTCTGGCCATACCAAAAGAAGACTAAAAATAATGCACTGGAATGCGGAGGGAGTCAGCAACAACAACAAAATTAACTAGAAAACATTTTGGACCAAGAAAAAGTAAGCGTATGTTGCTTGCAAAAAACTCACCTCAACGAAAATATAGCCTTCAAAATCAGAGGCTACCAGTGTTACCGATCTGACCGAAAGGACAGGCGAAAAGGTGGGATACTGACCCTTGTAAAAAAAAAAAAAAAATAACATCACTGTTTCCCATATTGAAATTTACATGAAAGGGGCTGAGTATCAGACACTTAAACTTAAGACAGGAAATACACACCTACATCTGATCAATTACTACTCTCCAAGTGACCGTCCACAGGCACTGGACACACTACCATTAAAAGAAAAAAAATGATTGTGTGGCGATTTCAACAGCCATTCGTAGAGCTGAGGCTATGATCTCATGGACCAGAGAGGAGAGAGACTGGAAGACTTGCAGGATGAGAAGAGATTCATCTTGATTAACAAGCCGTCTGACCCATATACTTTCTACTCGAGATCATGGCACACAACAACTACACCTGACCTGGCTTTTCATTCACCAGAATTGGAGTGGAACATTACACGAATTGTAAGGAAACAACTTGGTGGCAGCGACCATAAAGTAGTCGTTCTAACTGTAGAAAATGAGCTTGTAAGTGAAAGCAGTACCCTTGACATGCCACCTCAGATTGTTTCTCCTTGACATAGCAACTGAAGCTGTACCACAGATGTTTGTTTCAGACAAAGAGGGAAACACAAGCCTGTGTATGACTGATGACATGTCAACATTGTGAGTTACTATAAGTGGCTCGGATATAATTGGACTTAGAAATAAACCTAACAAGTGAAGAAAGTCAGAGATGGCTGTAACATGCAGCATCCGTTTATATGGCGGACATGTTAGTGCAGTTGATAAGTACTACACTGATAATGTCATGAGCTTGGTCGGATGCTCTATGATCTCCGTGTTCATCACCAGTCAACAGAGGACAGATTGGTTTATCTCTTTAGACACTGTCTAGTTTATTTAAATTATAGGCAAACCAGGTGAAGGCAAGGGAAAACCATCATTGTGCAACATATCTGACAAATAACATAGCTTTAGACAAACACTGTACATGAATTCTTCATATGAACAGACTCGTCCACTAAGGAATGCCATGTGTATCAGCTGAATAGTGCCTGGGCACTAGCCAGGGCACAGAATTAAACAAAAATGCACACTGGCTCAAGTCCTGAAGTGTTCATGCCATGAGCACAACTGGTAAATTAAAGAATGTGAAGCAAGAAATTAAAAAAAAACTGGACGTGAACATTTTAGTGTAGCTGATCAAGTAGTAGCTGTATGGACTATGCTTCAGTTCGAAGCGGTCGAACGCAAAAACTAAAAACTAAAAGCCATAAACAGTAAGAAGAAAGAAATACACATAATGAGAAAAGAAATATACATTGCATGCTGCATATGTAAACAATAGATTAACTATAAACAACAAGAAGAAAGTTATAAATAACAATGAGAAAAGGATTATAGACTACATGCTACATCTGTAAACAATAAATGCACCATAAACATCATAACTATATGGTGTCTCATACACTAAAACTTCGATTAACTGCCACCGTCGGGACCAGGGCTGTGACGGATAACCGAATAAACGGATAACAAAAACCTCTTAATATATATGTACAGTAACATGATTTCTCTGTGGGCTTGGGACGAAAATGGAAACAAAATTCTTAAGAAGTGGATAATACATACCAACCATCCATCATCCATCATGTGCCATGCCGGTAAGCGTGGGCGGTCATGTTCTGCCATCTCACTCGATCACCAGAGTCGTGGATCAGCTCCATGTTTCTGTCTCAACCATGCCACAAGGCCAAGCCATCCAGGTACTTGCTTCTAGGTCTTCCCCTTGGTCTGTTCCCCTCGATCTAACCAGTTGTCACCAAGTTCTCCAAATCATTTCATCTCATAACATGCCCAAAAAATTGTGACTGCGTCTAATGTCTCTAATCAGTTTACGATCTTCATTTGCTTCTTGAAGAGCCTGTTCATTGGTCTTTCTGGCTGTCCATGGTATTCTTTGCATTTTCCTCAGAAACCACATTTCTACAGCCATCAGATGTTTTTCAGCCTGACTGCTCATGTCCAAGCTTCACATCCATATAAAAGTACAGGTTCCATGTAGCATCTGAACACTCTTTTTCTCGTTTCAACTGACATCTTTTTATTGGTCAGTATGTTTTTCATCTTGCTAAAGGCTACTTTTGCCATGGCGATTCTTGTTCTAATCTCTTCAAGGCATCTCCCATCAGATGTTATTACTGTTCCGAGATAATTGTACCTATTCACTTGTTGAAGAATATTCCCATTTACTTGTATATTACATTGTGGTATTTCGTTCTTCCTAGTGACGACCATAATCTGTGTCTTTTTACAATTTAATTCTAACCCTAGATGTTCACTGTGTGTAACAACCGCATCTACTAAATTTTGCATGTCCTGTTCATTGTCTGCAATCAAGACTGTATCATCTGCATATCTAATGTTATTGATGCATCGTCCCCCAATGTTGATTCCCTCCATATCTTCAATATTTCTGAAAATACTTTCACTGTACAGAGAAAACAGATCTGGAGACATTACACATCCCTGTCTCACACCTCTCTTAATAGGCTGATATTGACTTACTTCATTATCAACTCTTATGGCAGCTTGTTGTTTCCAATATATGTTTTTTTTATACAAGTCTAAGGTCTATTCCATCAATCTGTAGATCCTCAAGCATCCTTATCATGTTGACATGTCTCACTTTATCGAATGCCTTTGTGTAGTCAATAAAGCAAAGGTGTAGATCTTTGTTTACTTCTATATTACGGTTCTCAGTATATATACAGCATTTACTGTACCCTTGCCTTCTACAAACCCACATTGTTCTTCTCCTATTTCAGGTTGTATTTTCCTCCTAACTCTTTGCATAATAATTCTTAGCAAAATCTTCGTGATGTGACTCATTAAACTAACTGTTCGATGTTGATCACATTCCAAGGCTCCGGATTTCTTTAAGATTGCAATAAATACAGAGTTACATATCTCCTGAGGTATATTTCCAGTATCATATATTGTATTAAGCAGACTGGTAACTTTACCTATTCCATATTCTTCTAAAGCATTAAATCATTTCTGTTGTGACACTGTCTGAACCGGGGGTCTTTCCAGATTTCATATGGTTAAGAGCATTCTGAACCTCCATCTTCAAAATTGCTGGTCCTTCATTATTATTTTGAACATCATACTGTTCGTCTCTGTTATCGTCATAAACGTTTTTCGCGTAATCTGACCATACATGTAAGATCTGATCTTTTTCTATTATGACTCTTCCATCTTTTGTCTTTAGGCAGCCTGCTGATGTACTTGTTCTTTGATTAGTAAGCTCCTGAATTCTTTTGTGCATTAGTGTCAGAAGTCGGGTTGCCCCACCGGCTAGATGAAAGTATTATTCACTGGCGAGCAACCTCAAATAGTCAGAAACTGACTAGGGACAAAAACTATATGGCTGAACTATAGATTAAGCCCTGAATATCCAACGTACAGCTCCAAGAGGCTCGTTACAAAATTGAAATGAACTGTGCTGAATATTCGCCAAGGAATGGGAAAGAGAAGGTTAGCTAGGATAGATTTTTAAGTCTGAATTAAAGTGTACTGACAACTAGCCCAGTACCGGTTTTTCTCCCTGACTGCTCCCTTCCTTGGTGTCTAAGTGAACCCCCACCAATGTACACACACAACACGTATGCACAATTGGAATTACAAATATAACGATAGAACTATGAGTTATAATACTACAACATTTATTTACTAATCATAAAAATAGACATATGATGGTTTGTACGATGATGATGATGAAATCATATAACATATTGTTATTGATGACAAACATTACATAACTTGTTACTTGAACTATCTGGATCTGTGGTCCAGATCCCCACTCTCCAGTAGCAACAAAAAACAGCTTGCCGGTATTCTGACTATTCCTGTCAGTCCTGACAGTACCTAGTCGTCACTCGTTCTTGAGATCTATAACATAGGTGCTCCTTGTGAGAGCTTGAAAGAAAGTCAAGAATGTGTTATATCCAGTTCTACATCAGCACAATCCTAAGTAATACTAACACATACATATACAATGACCAGTCTGGCCAAGTTTCTTTTCCAGCTCTACTGCTTTCACCATCCTCCTTCTCCCAACTGTCTTTAGTCTGGGACGGGCTTTTCAATTGTCTCACACGCCTGTAATTATTACATTTCTGCCGCCCCATGTCCATGTCGCTAATACAGCAATTCTGTGTCGCACAGCCGCTCCATCCAAAGTTGGTTTAGCAGCTCACAGGATCGGTAATGATATTATAATAATGCCTGATCATCCGGGCTCACAAGCCGTGACCAGTATCTGTGCCAGACTTCCGTGAATTACCGTCCACCATACGATGAAAAAGGTTTAGCACCATATACCCCATAACACTTGTGGGTAATGTCTGTACCATTACACCTCCGTTTCCAACACAATCGATGACCAGTGTGTTCATGCGAACACAATAGCACAACACCAATTTATTCTTAGTGAGTTACCATATAACAAATCACATCAAATAAATCTAAGGTATGTGAATACAAAATGGCATATAAGGCTATTCTTTCTTACATTGTATAATGCAAAAAAAGTAAGTAATATCCTTATCTACAACCAACCGGGAACATAGTTTCCATATACGCTACAGAACATATACACAAATTATGCATATGACAATTTAACTATATCAACCTCCGATATACATACATTATATAACTTCAAGATAGACATATAATGATACTCAACATAATAGCATAAAGCATTATTAATGAGTAATAATATTGTATACCTACAAAATGAGATATACAACAAGTCTAATTGCAGTGACCACACAGACCAGCCATATTGCTGATCTGTCCGGTTTAGTCACCACTTAGTTACTGCTGTGGTAAGAATTAAAGAAATAGTCAGTTGACTATATTCTGTACAACAAATGCACACACCAAACGGCAACTAGGATAGTGTACAAAGAAATGACAAGCATCTAACAAGACACCTAAAAGTATACTTAGACAATGATATTTATTGAAATAACCTATGTCAGATATAGACTGAAAATCAGTACATACATCTACAAGACTGAGATAGTTACTAAGAAATAACTTTCCTAGTGAAATCTAGCAACATCAGAATCATACATGTGACTACAAAACGAGCTGGGTGCCTACCTGTTCAGAGATTTTTTTTTCATTTCTAACATGACCAGAGCCTATTTAACTAGTATCCCAAAGCAATTAACATTCCTTCAGTACTGTTCAAATTGCTTTATCAGATCTGTTTCACACATTCCTACAGGGCAGACACATTATCTCCAAGTCTGTCCAGTCATAAAAATTCTTTCTGCATGCACACTAGCCTTCACACCTGTGGTTCTGACAATGGTTTGCCAGGGATGTCTTATCAGTGAGTTCACACCTTGCACCTCTAGTCTTGTTTCAGAAGGCAGTCAACCTTAACGGTTGGGCGATTTTCCTAGCCCTGCTTATCATGTGTCGTGTCAAAGGAGCAATTAGGTTCTCATGGTCAGCTGCCAGTTTACAACTCTGTTGGTAAACCAGGTTTGCTTGCGTCATGCCTGGTTGGTTTTAATTACAATTCAGTCCCCTGAGTCTGCCCTCCAGTCTGGCTGGATTGATAACCTCTGGGGGTGACCGGTACTGGTGTCAAATTAACTTCCCAAATAGAAAGCCATCTGTGGTGGTTTGTTTACTTGCAGGCTTTGCAAGCTTACGTCAAGACTATATAGCCTTGAATATAGAGAAAACAGTTTTGTTCGTCTGTTGATTCTCTACATAGTCCCTCAAAAGTGAACCGAAAATTGTTCTGGGAAGTAAAGGCTGCAAATTCGTGACAATTAGTTTCCATTTTTACTGTTGTGTTGTTCTTCAATTTCTCTGCAATTTTTCTCAAGCCATGTTTCTTTTGCCTCCTTACATGAGGTTCTGACATTTCTGTGAATTTCTTCATATTTGGCAGGATTATTTTTGTTCTGTCTTCTTGTTTCCATTAGTTGTAAAATTTCTTCAGTCATCCATGTCTTACGGCCCACTTTCCTTACTTTTGGAATATTTTGTTTTCTGCTGCACAACTGATTGAATTCTTCAGCATTTCCCATTGATCATCTACATCTTGAAATAGGATCTCTAAATCAGATAACAAATAAAATTTGTTCTTTACTTCTATGTTAAAATTATCTTGTATTTCTTTGTCAGTTTTCAATTTGCACAAGCAATATTTAGGGTTTCCTGCTGTATACTTGACTTTCTTTAACTTTACCCTCAATATGCCTATAATTAATCTGTGATTACTGTAACAGTCTGCATTTAGAACTGTTTTTACGACTGTTAACGCATTTCGAAACCTTTTGCTAATCAGGATGTAATCTATCTGGTTTTTAATCCTGCTGTCTGGACTCCTCCATAATCTTCTAGGATGCTGTTTAAACCAGGTGTTTCCTACAATTATTTCTTGTTCTTTTGCCCATTCTACAAGTCTGTATCCTCTTTCAATTCTCTCTCCCAAACCATGGTTGCCTACACTGCATTATCGCTTTGCTTTCCTATTTTTGCGTTGAAATCACTCATTATGATATTTATTTCTGATGTTTTACAGTTCTTCAAAGCAGACTCCATGTCAGTATAAAATTCCTCTATACTTTCTTCACTGCATTCACTTGTTGGGGCATATACTTGAATGACATTTATTTTAAAAGGTCTTCCGTTTAATTTTAATAATAGAACTCTGTCTGACACAGACCGATATCCTTTGACAGAATTTGATGTTTGTTTATCTAATATAATGGCTACACCTCTTTGCTGTTCTTCTCCCCCAGAGTAAATAATCTTACAATCCTCTCCTGTCCTTATCCCTGCTCCTTTCCATCTCGTTTCCGATATTCCTAATATGTTAATCTTCTCTCTCTCCATTTCTTTTCTGATGTTTTCTAATTTTCCATCTGCATTCATTGTTCTAACATTCCAAGTTCTTACTGTCAGTGATATTAATCTTTTGCACCTAGTAGCCTGTTGACGGTCTGGAGTCACCTGGTGCGCATGACTATCCCTACCGGGCGAGGCTGCTCCTATGGAGCACCAATTTACGCTGTTTCTCTGATTAATGCATGTTAATACATACATACTGTATTTAATTTTACAAAACGATCAATATAAACTTCAATATCTTCTTCTATGCGTTCATCCGGAGTGTTTTTTCAGATGTGATTGCGGTGTGTCTCGTTATGCACCCTTGGGTCGAAACCCTTAGGCCAACACATCCGACTTTAGGCGTGTATTTTTGACAAGTTAGCATTCCTGTGGGACTCTCACTTTTGTGGTGCGTCTACATTCCAGCTTGTCAAGGTGGAACGGTCGAATGCTTCACGATCAGCCTTCAATGGAAGGCAGGGACAGTCCATGGCATTTTCCACCATCCAGGGTGGCTTCCATAATTGTAGAGCCAACACATAGCACCCTCCTCACCGAGGGAATCGCACGTCCTGCTGGTGGTTACTTTAATTCCTCACTTCAATATATTGGGCATTTCGTTTGCCCCGGGCCGTTCCCGTACAAACCAGACAGGTCTGCAGACGGTATACACTCAGCGAGTTTTCGATTCGGACATGTGCTTGTTGTTGTGCCCGACAGAGCTGTTCCCGGCACGACGGACATTCGGAAATCTACCTAGTCAGAGCTGTTCCAAACAAGAGCGGCATTCGGAAACTAGGTTGTCAGAATTGTTCCTAGCACGAGAGACATTCGGACAAGACATTTCACTCGGACGTAAATGCGTAGTGCCAATTTTTATTTTGCCACCCGTAGGCCGGCACTTCCGACTTCGGCGGGCATTTTTAATGAGGTTAGCCTTCCTCGGGTTTCGAGGCACATTAGACTTATTGTTGTGATGTCGCCCACATCTCAGCTGGTCAAGATAGAACAGTTAAAGACATCATGGACAACCCTCAAGGGAAGGCAGGGACAGACTATGGGCGTTCCCTGCTATCCAAGGAGGCTTCCATTATTGCAGAGCCGGCACATACTGCTCTGAGACTGGGCTCACCCAAGGAATTGCCACGTCCTGCCCCCATGACT
>JACEFZ010018939.1:0-46826 GCA_014155875.1 Cepaea nemoralis | reverse complement strand
CTAGCCAAACTAATTATAACTTATCCTTTAAACATGAACCAGTAGGTATGAAATCCTTAGAATTTCACATCCCCCTGACGCCATCTGGTCGAGGGATTACCGTATGTTCCTTTGTTCGACAGCGCCACCTTGTGCTTAAGGATACATTTGTTTCATTGCTTACAAGGATTGTTTTCACTTTTTAAATACCTTTTGGCGGGAGAGTTAAGTGAATACAGAATGCTAATCTTGCGTGCTGAACTCATTTTGATGATGATGATGGCGGTATGTGGCAGACAATGAGCAACCGAACTACAGGTGATGAGCAAAGGTGAGTGCGTCCACTCTCGCCAAGTGATAAACTTTCCGATACACAGACACTCCAGACGTCGCCACTGATCCTCATGCGGAGACAGAGTGGCGCGAAAACTCATTCACGTTGGCGCGAAGAATCACTCAGCTTGTGAGACGTAGCCAAGTTTGAGTCGAGCCCCCCTGGAGAAATTCAGTTTTTGCCCTTGATTGTTGAGATCTTTAATTCCAAGAGTCAATGTTTAGACTTCACAAGTTTTTAGTTTTTGTGCCAATGGAAGACATAAACGTTGACGCAACTGTTGTAAACAGCGGAAGAATTCCAGTGTGAAGGAATTCTGGGATAATTCCAGCAGACGTGACCAATAGATTTTGTCCCGGGAAATTCGCCCTTAGACAGGGCTATCTTGAAGCTGTCGTGCTTTCACCGCGGGAACTTGACAAATTAAGCGCGAGACGAATGGAAAGAGGTGTGTAGTCGCGCCAGCCAGTCTTGACTCCAACAGGTGTCTTCTTCCATGTTCCCTGCCTGTTTTTGTTTGCCGGCTACCTAGGGATTTACCTGCGTGAGTTCATACTTCAATAAAAAATGAAAAACTCGATCTTGGCGTGGGAAGGAATTCCAACGCACGGAAGACGGTAATCACAACAGAAATGTGCCGGCAGCGTTCCTCCTGGTAGGAACCAACTGCGCGAATAAATACTTGAGAAATAAAGACGGATTTTTGGTAGAAAACGATGTGTGGTGTTTTACGTTGAGTGGTAATATCAACCACAATTCTATATCCCAGCTTTGAAATCCATGTCTTTTTATATAGATCTTTTCTTTTATTTAAATAAATCATCATCATCATCATGGGAATACCAACCACAATTCTACATCCCAGCTTTGAAGTCCATCTCTTGTTATATAGATCTTTCTTTTAATTTAAATACATCATCATCATCATCATCATCATCAACATCATGATCATCATCACCATCATCATCATCATCATCATCATCATCATCATCATCATCATCATCATGGGAATATCAACCACAATTATATTTCCCTGCTTTGAAATCCATCTCTTTTTATATAGATCTTTCTACATCCCAGCTTTGAAATAAATCAGTCTTCTTTATATAGATCTTTCTTTGAATTTAAATACATCATCATCATCATCATCATCATCATCATCATCATCATCATCATCATCATCATCATCATCATCATCATCATCATCATCATCATAGGAATATCAACCAGAATTCTATATCCCAGCTTTGAAATCCATCCTATTTTTATATAGATCTTACATGTAATTTAAATACTTCATCATCATCATGCGGCATGCCAATAAGCCTGGGAGGTCATGGTTCGCTATCCCACACAATCCCCAGAGTCTCGGATTCTTGGATCAGGCCTGTATTCATGTCCCGGTTATACCACGTGACCACGCCGTTGAGGTGTGTAGCTTTCTTCCTGCGCCTTGCTCTTTTCCCATTAATTTTGTGAGTTGTCGCTCAGTGTTAAGAGAAATACAGGTAGCAACAATAGAAGAATGCCCTTATGTATGATGATAATGATATATAACACACACACACACACACACACACACACACACACACGCACGCACGCACGCACGCACACACACACACACACACACGGAGAGTTATAAACATATATAACATAATATAGCGTCTGTAACGCCTTCACCACAGAGCAGGCATATAATATATATACACTGTTATAAACATATATAATGTATATAAGCGAGTCCACTTCATCAGGTGCCTAATCGGGCAATTTGACCAGTCCCCGACTGGACATGAATGGAGTTGGAGGAGATAGTAAAAGACAGGAGACTTAGAAAAAATAATACCGGAAATTACGTCGCTAAAGGTGGTTCTTGAGCTCGTTCACTAAGAGCTTATGTGGTAACTATGGGTTCTGGGATAGTGTACCCGTCGTTCGGAGCAAGATAAACATTTTAAAGTTTGCAATAAACAAATGATGCTCCTCTAAAACAAGACATTCCTTTTTAAAGACCAAGTGTGATCCCAACAGTCTTGAGTAGTGAGGTTAAGGATATATAATATATATATATATATACATGAGTGCTTTTCTTCGCTGTGAACTGAGCGTAGCCCCTACACATTCTACTACATCCATTGGTTGCTTCTAATAGGGAGTTCATTGGACTGACTTCTGCGTGTGGGTTAGCTCCCACACATTATTAGAGTTTCCCACACTACTAGAGTTTCCCACAATACTAGAGTTTCCCACATTACTATAGTTTCCCGCAATACTAGAGTTTACCACGTTACTAGAGTTTCCCACATTACTATAGTTTCCCGCAATACTAGAGTTTCCCACATTACTATAGTTTCCCACAATATTATAGTTTCCCACAATACTAGAGTTTCCCACAATACTAGAGTTTCCCACCTACTAGAATCCCCCACGTTACTAGAGTTTCCCACATCACTAGAACCCCCCCCCCCCCCCCTTTCCCCCCAATCCCTACTACAACCCCCCTCCCCCTAATGACTAAAGTTTCCCACATTACTAGAGTCTCCCACCATCAAGCGAATCCACTCGGATTTGTGAGATACCTTTAATTAACATCCCGTGGTCAAGGACAAGTAATCAATTTTTAAGTCCAGCTGATCGTGTGTGGATTGAGTCAAATATCCCGCCATCAGCTCATCGGAAGTTTAAGCGGGAAAGTTTTAATCCTCTCAGCCACGCCGACTTCATGAAAACACATAACATCCCACGACGAGGACATGACGAGGCAACCAGTGATTTGTACGATGTGCTCTGTTACGTTTGCTTTGCTTTTACGCTTTGTTGTCCTATGCTATGCTATGTTAGGTTATGCTGTGCTATATTATTTATTATGTTATGGTATGGTAAGCTATGCTATGTTATGCTATGCTATTGTTATGTTATGCTATGTTGTTATGTTATGTCATGCTATGTTATTTTATGTTATGGCATGGTGTGCTATGTTATTTTATGTTATGGTATGGTATGCTATGCTGTTATGTTGTGTTATGCAATGCTATGTTATAGTATGATATGCTATGTTATTTTATGTTATTTTATGGTATGCTGTGTTTTGTTATGTTATGCTATGCTATGTTATGTTATGGTATGCTATTTTTTGTTATGTTATGCTATGTTATGCTATGCTATGCTATGCGATGTTATAGTACGCTATGTTTTGTTATGTTATGCTATGTTATGTTATGGTATGCTATGTTTTGCTTTGCTATGCTGTTTTGTTATGTTATACTATGTTATGTTATGTTATGTTATGTTACTGGACATTGGGCATTCTCAAGGGTGCTCAGTTCTCCGATGCAGCAGTCATCCTAAAGTATCGCATATATCGCTATCATCATGTGCCGCGCCTCTAATCATAGGCGACCACGTGACACGTTGCAGTCTGTCTAACTGTGTCTTCATCAGCCGCTATAAAATGCGGCTGCTCAGGTTTCTCAATTCGCTAACCTACATTTGTAGCAAATGTCTGATTGTCTAGCATAAATACAACAGCAGTTGTTTTTTTTTAATTCGCATATCCTTTTACAGGACATTGCTGACATCAGCATCTTTCAGCTGATTGTTGATTTCTTGGCAAGATTACGCTCAGTAGTTTGCCATTGCTTTCTGAGCGGCCGGCTCAATATCCCGCAAGTCACGAACGCGGGTAGAACCGCTTCCAATTCTCGCGCGCTGCGAGACCCTGCGTGGATAAACGGGATTACGGAGAAAGTCTTGTAACCCCTCAGCCAGAGAGACCGGCACAACAGCAGTTACGCTTGTGTTATTGTTTCCCTTTTGATTGAATCCCGGCATTCAAAGCTTTCAGATTGTCGAGAATCGTCTCTTAACCTGACATTCCCTTGCTGCCGCAGCATACTTTCACATGAACACTGACAAACACATTCATAGCCGAGCGTCACGAGTACACGTTGTCCTCGCCGTGAGGAGTGTTGGGTACATGGTGCCAGCTACACATTTGTATAGTCAGCCTGACATGATGGGTATTTGAATAGTCCAGTCTGTACATGACGGGTATTTGTATAGATCAGACTGTGCATGAAGGGTATTTGTATAGTCAGTCTGTACATGACGGGTATTTGTATAGATCAGACTGTACATGATTGGAAACATACTGACCAATAAAATGCTGTCAACCGCAAGAAGAAAAAGAGTGTTGTAGTGATACACAGAACCTACACTGCTGTGTGTATATGGAAACGTGGACAATAAGCAGACAAACTGAAAAGCATCTAATGGCAGTAGAAGTGTGGCTTCTGAGGAAACTGCACAGAATTGCATAGCAAGTCATACAAGAAACACATGAAAACCATGAAATGATTCGAGAAATTAATCGTATGCAGTCAAGATTTGTGGGCACGTAATGGGGAGAAGCAAGAAAGGGAAAGGCTGATAGATAATATATGAATGGACATGCCACATGTCGTAACGAAACAAGAACACAGACCTGATTCAAGACCCTGGTGATCGTGTGAGATGACCAACCCACGCTTTTTGGCATGACACGTGACGATGATCATGATGACCATACTGAAGGCTCTTCTTCACTCCTTAACGATAAACCCCCTTTCAATCATTTTATGAATGCATTCTAAATGATAATCAACATTAACCATATATCTATAAATTTACAAAGGGGCCATGAGAACCACGGGGGTCTCTGATTAACTTCCCACTGTATCAGAGTTAGTGAACGACGTTAATGGCTGTCTTAGGACATCCTTGTCCGGTAGGGACAGTCATGAGCCACAGGTGACACCAGACCGTCATCCAGCTACTGGTGGCAAAATCACAACTAAAATAAATAAATTTAGAGTAGGAACATGGAATGTTAGGACATTAAATGAGCTAGGAAAGTTGACCAATGTTCTAAGAGAGATGGATAGCATGAAAATGAATATACTAGGCGTTAGTGAGATGAGATGGAAGGGATCGGGCAAAATTATAGCTGACAATCACACAATAATTTATTCTGGAGGGGATACACATGAAAAAGGTGTAGGAATAATATTAGACGAAAAAACAGCCAAGTCAATTAATGGATACTGGTGTATTTCAGATAGAGTAGTTATGGTAAAAATCAAAGGCAAACCTATAGACATAAATATTATACAGGTATATGACCAACAACAAGCAGTAGTGATGAAGAAATACAACACTTTTACGACGAAATAGAAATGGTGATGGCTCAAATTGGATCACAAGAAATAAAAATAATACTTGGTGATTTTAATGCAAAAGTAGGAAAGGGGAAAATGGAGGATGTAGTGGGGAATTATGGTTTAGGTACAAGACATGAAAGAGGGGAAAAGCTAATAGAATGGGCAAATATCAATGATATGATAATTGGAAACACATGGTTTAAACACCATAAAAGACGACTGTACACATGGAAAAGCCCTGATAAGAAAATACGCAACCAAATTGACTACATACTAATTAATAAAAGATATAGAAATGCTTTAATGAATGTAATGACAATGCCTGGTGCTGACTGTAATAGTGATCATGTACCACTATGTGGACAAATAAAAGTAAGGTTAAAGAGAGGGGAAAAAATGGTTAAGAACATGAGACTTAATAAAGAGGTTCTGAAAATAGATAAAGAACTGCAAGAACAATACAGAGTGACTGTGAAAAATAGGTACAATGGGATAGCTAAAATACAGAATATAAATGAACAATGGGAAATGTTAAGGGACTCCATTCATCAAACTAGCAAAGAAGTATTACCGGAGAGAGGCAAAATAGCTAAGAAAAAATTGATGAATGAAGAAATCTTAAAACTGATGGACAAAAGAAAACAGAGTAAAAATGACAAACAAGAATACGCTAAGATAAATAAAGAAATAAAAGATAAATGTGGGAAGGCTAAAGAAAGTTGGTTAAACGAGCAATGCAAAAAAAATTGAATTAAATTCCATTAATGATACAAAAAATATGTACAGACAAATCAGTGAGCTTACAGGAAGAAAAATAAGAATAAATACAGGGTGTTTGAAATCAAAAACAGGAAAGATATTATTAGAGGAAGGTGCTATAATGAAGAGGTGGAATGAGTATATAAGAGAATTATATGACGGAGAAAGGGAAGAATTAACAGAAGATAGTAACTTAGAAGGTCCACCTATTCTGAAAGAAGAAGTCGCTGACGCTATGAAACGTATGAAGAAAGGAAAAACAACTGGGCCAGATGAAATCACAATAGAAGAATTAGAAGTATTGGGAGAATTTGGAGTAGATATATTAACCAAAATGTTGAATGATATTTACAGTAGTGGATATTTACCCAGTGATATGCTGAAATCTGTATTTATAGCTATACCAAAAAGACCAGGAGCAATTGATTGTGAAGATTTTCGTACAATTAACCTCATAAACCATATCACTAAGCTTCTACTCAGAATCATAATGAGAAGAAACAAAAAGAAAATAAAAATGGAAATTAGTGAAGAACAGTATGGATTTGTGGAAGGAAAGGGCACAAACAATGCAATTTATACATTACGGACACTAATAGAAAGGTCAATAGAGAAACAGAGAGACATATATTTGTGCTTCATAGATTATACTAAGGCATTTGATAAAGTAAAACATGATGAACTGATTAAAATGTTGGAAGATATCAACATTGATGGAAAAGATTTAAGAATAATAAAGAATGTTTACTGGAACCAAGTAGCAGCAATTAAAATGGGAAATAAAGAGGGTAGTTACGAACAGATAAAGCTAGGAGTACGACAGGGGTGTGTCTTGTCACCAGATCTTTTCTCCCTGTATAGCGAAGTAATAATGAGAGAGATCAAAGAGATGCCAGGAATACTAGTTGGAGGTTATAATATAAATAATATACGCTATGCAGATGACACAGTATTGGTGGCGGATAATTCAACAGACCTACAGCAATTATTAGACGTTGTAGTAACAGAGAGTGCAAGGAAAGGACTCTCCTTGAATATCAAGAAAACAGTAACAATGGTAATATCAAAGAAAATGGTGACACCAAAATGTGACATAGAAATAGAAGGAAAAATCCTTAACCAAGTGGATAATTTTAGATACCTAGGGGCATTTATAACATCAGATGGAAGATGTACAACAGAGATTAGGAGCAGAATAGGGCAGGCAAAAGCCGCATTTCAGAAAATGAAGAGTATCTTGTGCAATAAGTCACTATCACTGAATGTAAGAAAGAGAGTGCTGAAATGCTATGTAGAACCAGTTTTGCTGTATGGCAGTGAATCTTGGAATGTAAATGAACAAAGTAAGAAGAAATTAGAAGCAACAGAGATGTGGTTCCTGAGACGAATGTTGCGAATTCCTTGGAATACCAGAGTAACTAACGATGACTGCCTGAAACAGACTAATGAAACTAGAACATTATATACAACAATAAGACAGAGACAAACATCTTTCTTCGGTCACGTGATGAGAAGAGAGGCATTGGAGAACATCGTAACAACTGGAAAGATCGAGGGGAAGAGAGGCAGAGGCAGACCAAGAGAAATGATGCTGGATGGATTGAGACGGTGGCATGGAGGAATATCAGCAGCAGAGTTGATCCAGAAAACCAAAGACCGAAATCTGTGGAGAGCCATGAACGCCCACGCCAGCTGGCACGGCACTTGATGATGATGACGACGATGATGATGATGATGATGATGATGATGATGATGATGATGATGATGATGATGATGATGATGATGTGCTCATCTACAAAGACGCCACTGCAAGGCGTTTGCGGTTTAACTGGAGTGCTCAAGAGTACAATACGTGCTCAATCCTTTATGCATACCTTGTACTTTCCCCCCTCTATTTGCGCACTACGAAGAGAAAGGTAGGTGCTGATTTCATTTAATAGCATTATTACAGTGAATGAGTTGGTAAATGAAACCTGCGCTAACTTTCCGCGATCCTTACACCCGGAGTGTCGCGACCCCATGGCGCCACCAACCACGGACTAAAGCAGGAAATTGCATTTGGCTGGAGAAAGAAATTCGTGGAGGGGCGCAACTAGCAGAGGTTAATTAGTTAACCGACACATTAGTCTCCCTTTGATGTCAGAAACCCACCTTTTCATGGTGGTTAATTTTAGCACCAAAAGAAGGGATAACAGACTCCAGACACAGGTGATAATAGTGCTCAGTTTTGGTCTTTTTGGGGCTTAAAGAAATGAGAAAACCTCAGCGTGTACATAACTGTAACAGCGTAAAGATAATATTCGCTCGGCGGATGTTTAGTTTATGAAACAATAAAGATAAGACATTTCTGATTTATGTTTATCGCTGTGAGCCATCTTCATGATTGCCCTGTTTTACGTGGCGTCGGCGACCATGTCACAGAACGGGATAGTCTGACCCTCTTCGGGACATTGTCCTGTTGTTAGATATATTCTTCTTCAAGTGCGTTGTCGACTGATATGAGAGATAACATCCCTCACCAACTTCGTTCTCCGTCTGCCGTGTGTCAGTTAGCATGGATATTATATTTCCATCTTTGCACAGTCTGATGCAACTAAAGTTATTTATCAATTCTTGTGTATGCATATGTTGCTGAATGTATACACGTTTCTGTTTTAAGTGTGCTTGTAACGAAGCTACACACAGTTGAGACAAATCACACAGCAGGGTTAAGCACACTCTACGTTCATTCTATAAAAAAAAAGGTTAAACATTATATGTATAATAGGTTAAACACACGCTACTTACATTTTATGGTTAAACAGTATGTGTATAATAGGTTAAACACACGCTACGTACATTTTAGGGTTAAACAGTATGTGCATAATAGGTTAAACAACTAGGTTAAACAGTATGCGTATAACAGGTTAAACACACGCTACGTACATTTTAGGTTAAACAATATGTGTAAACTAGGTCAGACACAGAAAATGTGCGTTCAATATAGAATATTCGAAAATCTGAGTAAACGCATAACATTAAGATAATAGGTACAAAGAGGATAAACGTATTATATCAGGTACTAAGAGATCATAGGAACGTAATAGGTAAAAAGAAAAGAGATAACAGGTACATAATAGGTAAAAAGAGGTAACAGGTACATAATAAGTTCAAAGAGATAACAGGTACATAATAGGTAAAAAGAGATAAAAGGTACATAATAAGTACAATGAGATAACAGGTACATAACAGGTACAAAGAGAAAATAGGTACATAATAGGTATAAAGAGATAATAGGTACACAATAGCTACAAAGTGATAATAGGTAAAAGGAGATAACAGGTATATAATACGGTTCAAAGAGATGACAGATACACAATAAGTACAAATAGATAGGTACAACAGAGAACAATCGTATTACTGTACACACATTTTAGTCTTAAATGTTCTTGTAATAAAGCTACGTACAACTGAAGCAATCTTACAGCAGGTTAACCGCACAGAACATACGTTTTAGGTTAAACAGTGTGTGCATAATAGGTTAAACACGGCAAATTCTCTCTGTTGGTTCAATTAAGAACATTCGAATAGGTCAAATACACACATTCACAAACAGGCAAACTAACTGCTGGTGTTGATTGCGACGTCCTGTAAAGGAAATAAGTAACTTTGAGTGTTTCATTGCTTGCTGAAAGTAGGGTTGCCAGATACTTGGGCACCAAAAGGAGGACATAATAAGACAAAAAGGAGGACAAAGGAGGATCTATTGAATGTTTCATTTAAATCGTTCCAGATTAAACCCTACAATAAGTACAATTTTATTTCAATAGTTGACAATACATATTTTATCGTAGCAGGCGGTTGGTTTTTGGAACGAAAATATTCTTTAAAAGCAGTACACAGCCTCAACAGCCTCTCAACAGCTGGAAACAAACTGAGCCATCTAGTTTTAGAGTGATAGAGTAGTTGCTGATAGTTAATGTTGACATAGTCACAAAAATCCTTTAAAGTTTCTGTTCTGACAGTGTGTCACTTGTCGTCCCTGGGGGGAAAGTGGAATCAACAAGCACACCTGTTAATTATCCTTTTCTAAGTTTTTCTCTGCTGGTGGACCTTTGTCTACACACCCCCCTTGTTATTTAAAAGTCTTTTTCTCTCTCTCTCTCTCTCTCTCTCTCTCTCTCTCTCTCTCTCTCTCTCTCTCTCTCTCTCTCTCTCTCTCTCTCTCTCTCTCTCTCTCTCTCTCTCTTCAACAGTCAATACCCCTCTTCCCGTTCCTTCAGCACATACCTCCACTAACACAGGTTTCGAACAAAATGATAAAACATTTATTGCAGAAAAGTGTCAGTTGTGTGTGCGATGTATGGGTGTGAATATATGTGATGTGATCTATCTTGAATGTGTGTCAGAATATAGTTTATGATCAGCATCAGAGTTTGTCCTCATTATACAG
Source organism: Cepaea nemoralis (assembly GCA_014155875.1). Taxonomy (NCBI): domain Eukaryota; kingdom Metazoa; phylum Mollusca; class Gastropoda; order Stylommatophora; family Helicidae; genus Cepaea; species Cepaea nemoralis. Next base: position 36,124 of record JACEFZ010018939.1, on the reverse strand, counting down.
CCATTCGACGTCACCATTCACATAACAGGAAATAGCTCACCAAGGGTTGTCTTTCTGCCTGATGCTGATTTTCTTCTCACTCTGTTCTGGAAACTCGTAAATAATATAGTATCCACGGATTTATTTGTGTAAGTTTTTGGTCATTCACATAACATGGATAAATCCGTTCAATGGGAAATCGTTATAGTTTAATGAATATCTTATCATCAATTTTTTTTTTTAAAAACTTATTGATAGTAATTTAGTTCTTCACACACGATATAACGGTAGGTAATATCTTCATGGTCTTAAAGCAGATAAACACCGATCCAACCACATATTCTATACACTGTAATTTGTTACTCACGGAAAAATGTTAATGTACGGTTTTTCCTTTCTGTATTGTTCATCTTAAATATTTTTGTTCGTCATTTGCTATTGGTAGTAAATACCTTCATTGAGCATCTCACTTAGAGTGATGCAAGTAGTGTTCCTTTTCACTCCCCTCTTGACTGACCGTCTTGTTAAACACGTATTTTCCATTTGCGATCCTTTATTAGTTCATGAGATTATTGCCAATTTCCTCTGTTCAGATTTGTAACAACTTTCCATTTCAAGGGCGGGGAACCTGTTGAGTAAAACAACAGCCTGTGAGAGAATCTCAACTCCGACCTATAATATGTGAATGTAAGTAATAGGCTATATTCAGAAAATAATCTCCCTAGATCATACGAGAGCTATACTCTTGTATAAGACAGAGTGGAGGAAGACCGAGAGGAAAATACCTGGATGGCTTGGCCACATGTCATGGACGAGACAGGAACACTGAGCTGATCCACGACTCTGGTGATCGAGTGAAATGGCGAATCATGACCGCCCACGCTTTCCGGCATGGCACATGATTGATTGATTGATTGAAGACAGAGTAATTCAGCACTCTACCCTATACCAGGTAAAAGAAAGAACCCTAAAGAAAACACATAAATCCTATTGTAGACTTATCCTTCTGAAGCCACTTACACATCACTCGCTTCAGCTTAAATCACTATTCAGCCTAAGGCTGTCGACACTCTATACTACGGTGACACACAAGTTCACTATGCTAGAGTTCTAATCTACCTCCATCTATAATCACCTTATTGAATTTATTTTTAGGCTTAGAAGTACATCATTTAATTCCCATGAAGGGACAGGGCTGGTTGTCTTTACACAACCTAGACTCTGTGATATATTTTCTATTTCGGCACTGAATTAAATCCACACCCGCCGGTCGTAAATGCAATCTTCAACTGATTTTTAAAACGGTAAATTCAGTCCAAAGTTATTGGCTTGACTACGTCACTTGTTTTGTTCTTAACCCATCAGCCTCTGTTCTTTTCCCTGATCGTTTGATCTCCGTACAACCGTACAGATCACCGTCTTTAATAAAGACGATCTCCCGTTCTATCGTGATTTTTTCCGTTTGATCAAAGGACTCCGTTCACAGAATTTCAACGCGATCCAACTGTTTGATCATGCTTCGAACTTCCCGGAGATAAAAGATCTTCCTTGACATCGGTGATTCTCCGTTCAGTCAAAAACGGACTCTGGTCTTTGAACTTTTCCGGTAGACAATCTTCCGTTCCCCACGGGACTTCGCTTCCGTGTCCAATACGTACGGCTAGTGTTTAAAGTCACGATCGCTGTCCTTTGACAAATACAGGAGCGTCAATTTCTCACATAACTGTTTCTGTCGTTTAATCCATTAGGAGCGACACCTGCCAGCCATCTCACGACATAGGCCCCCTCTTAAGGAGACTAGACCGCGTCGACTTTTCCTCCCTGGAGGTTCGATCCTGATGGTCTTCCTCAACCTACTCTTCTTCCTCAGGAGTTGGGTGTCTAGACAGGAAATCCGCTCCTACATTCTCCCTACCTGGAATATACTCCACGGTGAAGTTGTACGGCTGCAGCAGCAACGACCACCGCATTAACCGGGCGTTGAGCTTCTGAGAGGTAGCTAGGAACATCAAGGGTTGATGATCCGACTGGACCCGAAACTGCACTCCATACAAATATGGCTGAAATATTTGCACGGCCCATACGAGTGATAAGCATTCTCTCTCCACCGTAGAATAAATCTTTTCTGCCGAGAGAAGTTTCTTACTGGCGTATGCCACTGGTTTCAAAACTGAACTGTCACCTCTCCCTTCCTGTAACAAGGTTGCCCCAATTCCAATCCCACTCGCATCTGTTCTTAGCACAAATGGTTTTGAAAGGTCGGGAAGATGTAGAACTGGCTTATTCACCAAGGCTTCCTTCAACTGACTGTAGGCGACTTCACATTCTGGCGTCCATACAACTGTATCTGGGAATCCCTTTTTTAAGGTTTCCGTTTCCCGGAGATGTCTCCGCCCACCTAATGTTGATGGTCTCCAGGTACCCTCAAATGTATCACCTCTCCATCAATTAGGCGATCTCACTGACAGCCTATACCCTCCTTATGACAGACACTAGTGTTGGCACATCGCTCCTGTATGTTCGGTCGACCTACTTTCGACTTGCGTAAGCGACGGCTCACAATACAGACGGATCGTCTCATCCTGACTGTAACACTGTCTCCATATCCTCTTGGTTTCCCCAAACTTTGCATCTGGGGATTTGCAGTATCGTCCTCGTTGGATAGAATCGTCTTCCCCAAAACTCCTGGACTTTTGCTTCCAGGACCATCTCGGGCGATATTGGATCTGGTCATCCAATCTTCAGTTGGAGTCCTGGGTATCTCTCGTCTTTCCCGACGTTACCCACCCCTTCTGAACTGGGTTACTAGCGAATGTGTCCCTATTGTCCTTTCCCTGACTTGTGATTTCCCTCCTCCCTTCGTTGGGAAAATCTGACCTATCTCGTACTTTCCCATAGGCCCTCCTATGTAGTACTGGCGATCTCTGGTCTTCGTCTGGACCTGTAACCCTTTTCCCAATGGTGGTCATCAGCCATAAGGTGCGAAGCTTTGACCTCGGATCTCTCCTCATATTTCTTAATGAGATGCCTAGGGAGACTTTTCAGTTCTTCCCCGATCCGGATTTCGTAGATGTTCTTGGACACAACCTTTACCACAGGATAAGGTCCTTTCCATCCTACTTGGAGTATATTAGTCTCTGCTGGACCCCATACTTCCACTTGGTCTTCCACCTTAAGAGCTATTTTACTCTTCGTCCGATTTTTGGGAGGTGCTTTCTGGCATTCTGAGCAAGACTTAACCCACCGGCGTACATCACCGGTCATTCCTGGCCAGCAATAATGGCCGGAAATTTGCTGCAACGTCTCTCTGACACCCATATGTCCGATTTCCGGATATGGTGTGCCCGCTCTGAAGAATGTGAGGACGGTGGCCTCTGGGACCACCCACTGCTCGTGCAGGTTGTCTCCCCTTCCGGCTCTCCTGTAAAGCAGCCGATTCCTCAGAAAGTACTGTCCCCGTTCTGGTGCGTCAGCACTTCTTTGCAGCTTCCTGTAGCAAGGTCGCAACGTAAGTGTCCTTCCTCTGGGCAGTATGCAATTCCCATGGCACGGAGTTGTCGCATAGTGTCTCTGCCTCTTCTTTCTTCCCTTGTGATCCACTGGCTAATGCTCCCCTATGGGCGGGCTGTTTGGGCACCCCCAAGAACACGTATTTCGTACCAATGATCATGGGAAATAGGGAGTCAGATAATACAGCTGCTGGAATAATGCCCGTGACGTACCTAGACTTAATCTCCACATTGGCGATTGGCAGCGTCATGGTAACAGCACTCCTCATCGCAGGCTGTATCTCAATGGTCTCCCCTGTAAGTTGGTCTGGGCGTACCAGGCTGGCATCAATCACAGCTTCCCCGTCCAAACCCGTATCATATAGACCGGTAACCTGCTGGCCATTGACCTCAATCAGTTCGACCACAGGTGGCCTCTCTTGGTCCAGAGTTCCTTCAACGACCTCAACCTTTTCGGTGGCAACTGCCCTGGGAGCCACGCGGCAGGCCGCGAAGTGAGAGCTTTTCGTTTTCGATTTGCAGTCTTTCGTGTTGTGCGAGGGCGACTTGCAGATCGAACACCACTTCTCAGACCACTGTCGATTTGGTTGAGAGTTGAGTGGGCTCTGTCTTCCATCCTTCTTCTTCTCTGGACTCTTCTCTGAAGTTTTCTCTGCATAAGGTTCCCCTTTCTTGTATTCAGAGTTCTTGAATTTTTTTCGGTCGTGTTTCCCCTGACCTTTGGTGGTTTGTATACTGGTTTCTTCCGCTTTCCCATGTACCTCCACGAGTCTTTCCGCCAGCTTATTCAGGACCTCCAGCCGTTCTGTCCCTTGTTCTCCTAAATATGTCTTCAGTGGTTCTGACATTTGCTGGCGCATCTGGTCTACTACCATCAGCTCTTCCAGACTCTGATAGTCCCTCTTGAACTCTGCCAAATCCATCCATTTTTGGAGATATGATTTTAGGCGCAGACTGTAGGCGGCGAATAGCTCTCCCGGCTCTCGTTTTGCTGATCGAAACTTCTTTCGATACGTTTGTGAGGTGATTTCGTAGTGTTTCAGCAAGGCGGCTTTCAATTCCTCGTAGTTGTTTTCGTGTCCTGGCGGTAGGCGTGAGTAAACCTCGTAACCGGTTCCGCGTAAACCCTGGGACAATTTAAGATTCCATTTGCCTCTATCCAGCCCCATAGCGACTGACATGGCCTCGAAGCCGATTCAGGTACTGGTATATTTTTTCTTTGCTTTCATCAAAGACAGCCAAAGGAAACTTCATGGCATGGTAACCATGTCCACTCATGTTGGGTGAACCATGGGAAGATGATCCTCCTTCCGCCCCATCAGTTTCTCCTTTAGTTTGCGTTTTGAGGTCCAGTTCTCGCATGCGGTATTCATGTTCTCTTCTCTGAACTTCTTGTTTCGCTTCTAATCTTTTGTTTGCCTGTTCAACTTCCAATCTCTTGTTCTCCTGTTCCGCTTCCAGTCTCTTGGCAGCCTGTTAAGCTTCTATTCTCTTGTTCTCCAACTCCATCTTTCTTAGCTCTAGCTCTGCCTTTCGATCTTCTCTTTCTGCCTGACGAATCTCTCTTTCCACCCCCTGTATATACTCTGATAGTGCTTGTCCAGACAAACCCATCCCTTCTCCCATTTCCCTCAATTCTTCCATCTCTAGTTTATTAGTGGCCATTGTTTAAGAAGGTGAGTCAGCAGGTTTAGTAAAGAAACCCCAAGGCAGTAAGTGCTTACTCACTATCTAAAATTACTATATATATCTATGACATCACACAGTACACCACAAAACAATCTCTCAACGACAAGAGGAGATTTAGGACTAAGACTTATGTAGACGTGTAAAGTGTGAACAGGTATGTAATGTGTCTTAACACCTATCCACATTCACCCTGTCTGGATCTTTATTTTCCCGACAATAATATCCCCACCCACCATGTAATGTAGCCCATATATATTAATGTAATATCACTATATATCCCATGGACTTGCTCACATTTAGTCACTATATATATCCCATAGACGTGCTCTCATATAAAGTCACCCTATATATATATCTTGGACGTGTTCTCATTTAAAGTCACCATATATCCAATGGACGTGCCCCCATTAATGACGCTTGTCGTCCCTGGGGGGAAAGTGGAATCAACAAGCACACCTGTTAATTATCCTTTTCTAAGTTTTCCTCTGCTGGTGGACCTTTGTCTACACACCCCCCTTGTTATTTGTCACGGAAAAAACTGCAGTTTAATGATTCCTTGATAACTTACATATTAAAATACAAGGAGGGAGAAGGGTTAACAATCGTGTTACTCATTCTGAGAGGAGGACGAATAAAGATCATTGACCGACACAGATATGAAAATAGGATACAGGTGTTCGCAGAGTCATTGCCTGACGATCGGAACGGACACGGAGAAACGGGACGATCGCGCTGGGGACACACGACCGGAGAAAACGATCAACGAGTGAAGTTGCTTTGAAGTATTCGCGTACGGGGAAACTCAGGGAACAGCGTAACAGCGAATGAAATGAGCAACTAATCACTACGTGAATTCACCGCCTTGTGATGTACAGGATACGTCAAGATGCGACTGTTGATGTATGGACATCCAACAATCACGGAAGAACGGGAGACCCAATATAAATAGTAGCAACTGGGGTTGCTAGTTAGTGTGTGTTCCAAACTGGGCTGAATGAGATATGCTCCTGAGTGGGGAAAGAAATACACGTCCCTAATGGTTTAAAGAAGAGGGGATATTAGTGTGTTATTCGCTAGTGTATTTCGATTCCAGGAGCATAAGTGCATATATAAGGTATTAATATCTTAGTGTAATAGTAGCATAGGGATATAGGTGTTTGTTCTTAACGTGTGAAATTGCATTCGTTTATCTAGTCGTGTAAACTTTAGTGCACTCAGAAATCGTATGTCCGTTTTTGTTTTTTTGGAGGGTTTTCAAAATGGGCTAGAGAAGGACTCTCAAAATAAGAACATTTTATGAAAGCAGACTCATATCACCAGAAAACCTATCTTTTTCGACAGGGTTTTTCTTCTTCTTCTTCGTTCATCCGGAGTTTTTTTTTCGGATGTGATTGCGTTGTGCCTGTTTACAGCAGAGCTGCGTTCTTGCGCCGTTAGGCCGACACATCCGACTTCTGCGGGCATTTGTTGACCGGGTTAACCTTCCCGGGGGTTTCTTAGGACGTTTTGACTCTCACTGTTGTGGTGTTATCCCCCATCCCAGCTGGTCCATATAGAACAGCCAAAGATCCTGGTCAGCCCTCAAGGGAAGGCAGGGGCAGACCATGGGCATTCCCCGCCATCCAAGGAGGCTTCCATACTTGCAGAGCCGATACATAGCGCTCTGGTACTGGGCTCACCCAAGGAATCGTCACGTCCTGCACATGGCTGCTTAGCCTCACTTCCGTATATTGGGCCTTCCGTTCACCATAGGCTGTTCTTCCGGAAACCAGAAGTATGCAGTCTGCAGATGACATCCACACAGTGAGCTTTCGATTCGGACTTTCCATGTAATGGATTTGCTATCCAAGCAATATTCCATTTCGTGCCACTAGGACACTTTTCCACCTTTTATGAAGTCCACACAGTGGGCTTTAGATTACGGACTTTCCACGTAATGGATTTGCTATCCAAGCAATATTCCATTTCATGCCACTAGGACACTTTTCCACCTTTTATGAAGCCCACACAATGGGCTTTTGATTCGGACTTTCCACGTAATGGATTTGCTATCCAAGCAATATTCCATTTCGTGCCACTAGGACACTTTTCCACCTTTTATGAAGCCCACACAGCGAGCTTTCGATTTGGACTTTCCACATAATGGATTTGCTATCCAAGCAATATTCCATTTCATGCCTCTGGGTCTTCATGCACCTTTAAATGTCAACCTGTATGTAGTTAAAGTAAGCTGCGGTCAACTTGAGCTTGTTGATATCTCCATAGAGCTTGTCCTCAAATGAAGCAGGTGTGGGCCCAAAATATCTTTCTCTGTTCTGCATACGTTGGGCAATCCTGCAGCAAATGTTTTGCTGTCATTTTTCCAGTTCTACAATTACATTCATCGGTATCTCCTATCTTTAGTTTATTGAACAAGTGGTATTTCAGCCTGTTATGTCCTGTGCGGGAGTCTGAAGATTGCTACTTGTTCTCTTCGGGTCGAGTTTGTAATATGCATCATCCTTCTGATGGCCTGGATGCTCAGATTCCCATTTGGTTCTATAAGTGCTTTTTATCAACCTCTTTGCCTCATTATAGGTTATGTCTATGTCAGGCTGTGGTAGTCGTCCGCCCTCTTTTGCCAGTCTGTCAGCCTCTTCGTTTCCAGGTATACTGCAATGTGATGGGATCCACTGTATTACAACTTTTTTGGATTTCTGGCATAGACCATGGAGTGCTGCTCTTAGGTCAGTTAGTTCTGTGCTGTTATTGCTCTTGAGTATTGAGACAGCTGACTTTGCATCTGTGAAGACTGGCGATCTCTGGTCTTTGTCTGGACCTGTAACCCTTTTCCCAATGGTGGTAATCGCCATAAGGTGCGAAGCTTTGACCTCTGATCTCTCCTCATATTTCTTAATGAGATGCCTAGGGAGACTTTTCAGTTCTTCCCCGATCCGGATTTCGTAGATGTTCTTGGACACAACCTTTACCACAAGATAAGGTCCTTTCCATCCTACTTAGAGTATATTAGTCTCTGCTGGACCCCATACTTCCACTTGGTCTTCCACCTTAAGAGCTATTTTACTCTTCGTCTGATTTTTTGGAGGTGCTTTCTGGCACTCTGAGCAAGACTTAACCCACCGGCGTACATCACCGGTCATTCCTGGCCAGCAATAATGGCCGGAAATGTGCTGCAACGTCTCTCTGACACCCATATGTCCATTTCCGGATATGGTGTGCCCGCTCTGAAGAATGTGAGGACGGTGGATCTCTGGAACCACCAACTGCTCGTGCAGGTTGTCTCCCCTTCCGGCTCTCCTGTAAGCAGCCGATTCCTCAGAAAGTACTGTCCCCGTTCTGGTGAGTCAGCACTTCTTTGCAGCTTCCTGTAGCAAGGTCACAACATAAGGTCCTTCCTCTGGGCAGTATGCAATTCCCATGGCATGGAGTTGTCGCATAGTGTCTTTGCCTCTTCTTTCTTCCCTTGTGATCCACTGGCTACTGCTCGCCTATGGGCGGGCTGTTTGGGCACCCCCAAGAACACGTATTCCGTATCAATGATCATGGGAAATAGGGAGTCAGATAATACAGCTGCTGGAATAATGCCCGTGACGTACCTAGACTTAATCTCCACATTGGCGATTGGCAGCGTCATGGTAACAGCACTCCTCATCGCAGGCTGTATCTCAATGGTCTCCCCTGTAAGTTGGTCTAAGCGTACCAGGCTGGCATCAATCAGAGCTTCCCCGTCCAAACCCGTATCATATAGACCGGTAACCTGCTGGCCATTGACCTCCATCAGTTCGACCACAGGTGGCCTCTCTTGGTCCAGAGTTCCTTCAACGATCTCAACCTTTTCGGTGGCAACTCTCCTGGGAGCCACGCGGCAGGCCGCGAAGTGAGAGCTTTTCGTTTTCGATTTGCAGTCTTTCTTGTTGTGCGAGGGCGACTTGCAGATCGAACACCACTTCTCAGACCACTGTCGTGTCGGTTGAGAGTTAAGTGGGCTCTGTCTTCCATCCTTTTTCTTCTCTGGACTCTTCTCTGAAGTTTTCTCTGCATAAGGTTCATCTTTCTTGTATTCAGAGTTCTTGAATTTTTTTCGGTCGTGTTTCCCCTGACCTTTGGTGGTTTGTATACTGGTTTCTTCCGCTTTCCCATGTACCTCCACGAGTCTTTCCGCCAGCTTATTCAGGACCTCCAGCCGTTCTGCCCCTTGTTCTCCTAAAAATGTCTTCAGTGGTTCTGACATTTGCTGGCGCATCTGGTCTACTACCATCAGCTCTTCCAGACTCTCGTAGTCCCTCTTGAACTCTGCCAAATCCATCCATTTTTGGAGATATGATTTTAGGCGCAGACTGTAGGCGGCGAATAGCTCTCCCGGCTCTCGTTTTGCTGATCGAAATTTCTTTCGATACGTTTGTGAGGTGATTTCGTAGTGTTTCAGCAAAGCGGCTTTCAATTCCTCGTAGTTGTTTTCGTGTCCTGGCGGTAGGCGTGAGTAAACCTCGTAACCGGTTCCGCGTAAACCCTGGGACAATTTAAGATTCCATTTGCCTCTATCCAGCCCCATAGCGACTGACATGGCCTCGAAGCCATTCAGGTACTGGTATATTTTTTCTTTGCTTTCATCAAAGACAGCCAAAGGAAACTTCATGGCATGGTAACCTTGTCCACTCATGTTGGGTGAATCATGGGAAGATGATCCTCCTTCCGCCCCATCAGTTTATCCTTTAGTTTGCGTTTTGAGGTCCAGTTCTCGCATGCGGTATTCATGTTCTCTTCTCTGAACTTCTTGTTCCGCTTCTAATCTTTTGTTTGCCTGTTTAACTTCCTATCTCTTGTTGGCATGTTTAGCTTCCAATCTCTTGGTCTCCTGTTCCGCTTCCAGTCTCTTGGCAGCCTATTCAGCTTCCATTCTCTTGTTCTCCAACTCCCTCTTTCTTAGCTCTAGCTCTGCCTTTCGATCTTCTCTTTCTGCCTGACGAATCTCTCTTTCCACCCCCTGTATATACTCTGATAGTGCTTGTCCAGACAAACCCATCCCTTCTCCCATTTCCCTCAATTCTTCCATCTCTAGTTTATTAGTGGCCATTGTTTAAGAAGGTGAGTCAGCAGGTTTAGTAAAGAAACCCCAAGGCAGTAAGTGCTTACTCACTATCTAAAATTACTATATATATCTATGACATCACACAGTACACCACAAAACAATCTCTCAACGACAAGAGGAGATTTAGGACTAAGACTTATGTAGACGTGTAAAGTGTGAACAGGTATGTAATGTGTCTTAACACCTATCCACATTCACCCTGTCTGGATCTTTATTTTCCCGACAATAATGTCCCCAACCACAATGTAATGTAGCCCATATATATTAATGCAATATCACTATATATATCCCATGGAACTGCTCACATTTAGTCACTATATATATCCCATAGACGTGCTCTCATATAAAGTCACCCTATATATATATATATATCTATATATATATATATATATATATATATATATATATATATATATATATATATATATATATATATATATATATATATATATATCTTGGACGTGCTCTCATTTAAAGTCACCATATATCCAATGGACGTGCCCCATTAATGACGCTTGTCGTCCCTGGGGGAAAGTGGAATCAACAAGCACACCTGTTAATTATCCTTTTCTAAGTTTTCCTCTGCTGGTGGACCTTTGTCTACACACCCCCCTTGTTATTTGTCACGGAAAAAACTGCAGTTTAATGATTCCTTGAGAACTTACATATTAAAATACAAGGAAGGAGAAGGGTTAACAATCGTGTACTTCATTCTGAGAGGAGGACGAATAAAAGATCATTGACCGACACAGATATGAAAATAGGATACAGGTGTTCGCAGAGTCATTGCCTGACGATCGGAACGGACACGGAGAAACGGGACGATCGCGCTGGGGACACACGACCGGAGAAAACGATCAACGAGTGAAGTTGCTTTGAAGTATTCGCGTACGAGGAAACTTAGGGAACAGCGTAACAGCGAATGAAATGAGCAACTAATCACTACGTGAATTCACCGCCTTGTGATGTACAGGATACGTCAAGATGCGACTGTTGATGTATGGACATCCAACAATCACGGAAGAACGGGAGACCCAATATAAATAGTAGCAACTGGGGTTGCTAGTTAGTGTGTGTTCCAAACTGGGCTGAATGAGATAGGCTCCTGAGTGGGGAAAGAAATACACGTCCCTAATGGTTTAAAGAAGAGGGGATATTAGTGTGTTATTCGCTAGTGTATTTCGATTCCAGGAGCATAAGTGCATATATAAGGTATTAATATCTTAGTGTAATAGTAGCATAGGGATATAGGTGTTTGTTCTTAACGTGTGAAATTGCATTCGTTTATCTAGTCGTGTAAACTTTAGTGCACTCAGAAATCGTATGTCCGTATGTTTTTCGGAGGCTTTTCAGTATGGCTAGAGAAGGACTCTCACATAAGAACATTATATGAAGCAGACTCATATCACCAGATTACCTATCTTTTCGACAGGTTCTTCTTCTTCTTCTTCGTTCATCCGGAGTTTTTTTTTCGGATGTGATTGCGTTGTGCCTGTTTACAGCAGAGCTGCGTTCTTGCGCCGTTAGGCCGACACATCCGACTTCTGCGGGCATTTGTTGACCGGGTTAACCTTCCCGGGGGTTTCTTAGGACGTTTGACTCTCACTGTTGTGGTGTTATCCCCCATCCTAGCTGGCCCATATAGAACAGCCAAAGATCCTGGTCAGCCCTCAAGGGAAGGCAGGGGCAGACCATGGGCATTCCCCGCCATCCAAGGAGGCTTCCATACTTGCAGAGCCGATACATAGCGCTCTGATACTGGGCTCACCCAAGGAATCGTCACGTCCTGCACATGGCTGCTTAGCCTCACTTCCGTATATTGGGCCTTCCGTTCACCATAGGCTGTTCTTCCGGAAACCAGAAGTATGCAGTCTGCAGATGACATCCACACAGTGAGCTTTCGATTCGGACTTTCCATGTAATGGATTTGCTATCCAAGCAATATTCCATTTCGTGCCACTAGGACACTTTTCCACCTTTTTATGAAGCTCACACAGTGGGCTTTTGATTCGGACTTTCCACGTAATGGATTTGCTATCCAAGCAATATTCCATTTCATGCCACTAGGACACTTTTCCACCTTTTATGAAGCCCACACAATGGGCTTTTGATTCGGACTTTCCACGTAATGGATTTGCTATCCAAGCAATATTCCATTTGGTGCCACTAGGACACTTTTCCACCTTTTATGAAGCCCACACAGCGAGCTTTCTATTTGGACTTTCCACATAATGGATTTGCTATCCAAGCAATATTCCATTTCATGCCTCTGGGTCTTCATGCACCTTTAAATGTCAACCTGTATGCAGTTAAAGTAAGCTGCGGTCAACTTTAGCTTGTTGATATCTCCATAGAGCTTGTCCTCAAATGAAGCAGGTGTGGGCCAAAATATCTTTCTCTGTTCTGCATACGTTGGGCAATCCTGCAGCAAATGTTTTGCTGTCATTTTTCCAGTTCTACAATTACATTCATCGGTATCTCCTATCTTTAGTTTATTGAACAAGTGGTATTTCAGCCTGTTATGTCCTGTGCGGAGTCTGAAGATTGCTACTTGTTCTCTTCGGTCGAGTTTGTAATATGCATCATCCTTCTGATGGCCTGAATGCTCAGATTCCCATTTGGTTTTATAAGTGCTTTTTATCAACCTCTTTGCCTCATTATAGGTTATGTCTATGTCAGGTTGTGGTAGTCGTCCGCCCTCTTTTGCCAGTCTGTCAGCCTCTTCATTTCCAGGTATACTGCAATGTGATGGGATCCACTGTATTACAACTTTTTTGGATTTCTGGCATAGACCATGGAGTGCTGCTCTTAGGTCAGTTAGTTCTGTGCTGTTATTGCTCTTGAGTATTGAGACAGCTGACTTTGCATCTGTGAAGATAGCTATTTGCTTCTCTTTATTTTCCTCCATCAGGAGCATTTCTGCTGCAGTTTTCAAAGCCTCTACCTCCGCTTTGAAGTTACTTGAAAATTTTCCAGTTGCCATTGAATGTGTTTTTTTCACTCCATTTTTTAAATTTAGGAGAATTCCTCCTCCTCCATTCTCTATTGAATTTTTGGCTGATCCATCTGTATATGCATGGGTCCAATTCCTGCTTGGGTAATGTTCTTTTATGTAGTTTAGGGTTATTTCTCTTCTTTCGGTTTCATGCTGAGTGTTCTTTTTCTCAATACCAGGAATGTTTTCTATCATCTCAGGCAGTTGCTGCTGTCTCCAAGCTGGGAAGTTGTGTGCATTGTGTATGGGCTTGACTGTTGATATGTTAAGTATAGGATCTGCCCTAATCCTTCGTTTTGCAGTTTCTACAAAGTTGCTACGCTTCAGTCTTCCCTTTCCAAAACCATTAAATCTGTTGTACATAGGGTGGTCTGTCAATCTTCTAAATTTTTCTGCTTGTTGCTGGGCTCTGCTATCTCTTCTATCCTGCATTGGTTGTAAACAAGTGATCTTTTCTAGTTCATTAATAGGCGTTGTCTTCAGGCTTCCAGTTATGATTCGCATTCCTTGGTTTTGGACTCTACTTATTTTGTTAAAGTTTGACTTAGCTGCTGTTGCCCAAGCTGCAATGCCATATTCCAGTACTGGCCTCACCCGTCCAGTATATAACTTCTTGAGAACTTTCTCATCTGCTCCCCACGTTGTACCAGCAAGCTTTTTCATGATTGCCATTCTCTGCCTTGCTCTTGTTCGATTTTTCTCAACCTGTGTCTTCCATGTCAGGCGACGATCAAAGGTGACTCCTAGATAGTTTGGATTTTCTTCATGGCGCAATATTTTTCCATTCAATACCAGCTTAGGTTGCTGAGTCTTATTTGAGAGGGAGAACACTGTGCATGTTGTTTTCTCCTCACTTATCTTCACTAGCCATGATTTTGACCAGTCCTCTAGCGCTAATAAGGCTTGCTGTATTCTGCTGTTAGCTGTACTAATATATTCTTCAGATGTCCATATGGCTAGGTCATCTGCAAAGGAGGATGTGTGTACTCTGGCTGGAAAATTTTCTGTGATGTCATTTATATATGCTAGGAATAATGTTGGTGAAAGAACTCCTCCTTGGGGGACACCTTGCTCCAGCAGCATCATTTTGCTTGTTTGTCCTTGCACTTTTGTCCTGGCAGTTCTGTTCTCAAGGTAGTGGCTGATCCATTTATACATTTTTCCACAAACATGCATGTTTTGCAGTTTTACTTTCAGTCCTTCCTTCCATACTTTATCAAATGCTTTTTCTAAATCTATCCAGACTGCTAGTGTGTGCTTTTTCTCTTGGAAGGCATCCTCTATTTCCTGAGCTATATAGGTTATTTGATCTTCAGTGGATCTGTATTTTCTGAATCCTGCTTGGTGTGGTGTTAAGAGTTTGTTTTCTTCCAGATGCCATGTTAGCCTGCCATTGATAATGCGTTCCATTAATTTTCCTACACAGCTAAGTAGACTGATAGGTCGATAGCCATTTGGTTCTTCCAGGTCTTTTCCTTTCTTTGGGACTGGTATTAGTATAGCTTCCTTCCATGCCTGTGGGACTATTCCTCTCTTCCAGCTGTTATTTAGGACTGCTAGTAGTTTCTTCTTTGCCTTGGTGCCTAGTTCTATTAGCATTTCATTTGTGATTCCATCCTTTCCTGGTGATTTCTTCTTTTTTAGGGTATTCATTGCCTGTTCCATTTCTTCCATTGTTAGATTTGCCATCATATATTCTGCTGCTGTCTCTGTATTTCTATGATGTATCTGTTTGTCTTTGATTGCTTTCTTCTGTTCGGTTGTAATATCAATGTGGTTTGCATTTGCATAGTGTTCCATTAGTGCATTTGCAGCCTTTTTGCCTGTAAGCAAGGCATTTCCTTGTTTAATTGTTATTTGTTTGTTTCTAGGTCCTTCATTGTTCATGGCTTTCACTAGTTTCCATAGTTTGTTTCCATCCCTGTCAAAATTCAGGTTTTCTGTTTTTTCCCTCCAACAATCTCTTGTTGTTTGATTTACTGTTCTTTTATATTTTGCTGAGATGGCTTTGAGAGAGATGTTTGCTTCAATTGTTTGTTCTCTCTCTGCTGTCTTCCTGGCATCTTCAACTTTGTCCTCCAAACTTTGTAGTTCTTCAGTCCAGTATGGTTTGTAATTTTTCCTCGCTCCTCTTGGAATGGACTCAGTGGCTGCCTGTATTATCGCTCTGTTTAGACTTTCCACCATATGCTTTATGTTGCCATATCGTGTATTTATGTTTTCACAATATTTGTCTGTTAGTATGGCAAATCTGTCCCAATCTGCTCGTTTGTAATTCCAGCGGGGCAAGGGCTTTTGCTCCTGTGGAACATACTCCATATTCATTTCAAGCTTGATTGGTCTGTGGTCACTACCTGCTAATTGGTCCAGCACATGGCGATCGATTTTGTGGAGGATGTCTCCTGTGCAGAAAGCTAAGTCTGGAGTAGAAGTGGTAAGCCATCTTCTGGAGTAGAAGCTCGGTGTGTCATCCGCTTTGTTGAGTAGATGGAGATTTGAGTCTATTTCCCAGTCCTCCAATTCATCTCCTCTTTTGTCAGTATCTGGGTATCCCCATCTTTCTGAACGGCTATTAAAGTCTCCGACAATAATGCAGTTTGTGTCAGTTATTTTCATGTTTGAGAGTGTAAGGTCCTTATCTGCTGGGCTATACAGATTGTAGATTCTTATTTTCACGTCCTTTATCATTATATCAACACCTATAATTTCCGTTTGGTTGTCAGAGATCACAGATACTTCGCTGCAAGGTATTGTATTTCGTGTAAGTATTAGAACTCCTCCTTTGTGTCCTTCGCGGTCGAAACGTGTGGCCTGATATCCTCTGACTGAGAATTTGTGATTGGCGTTGAGGTGTGTCTCTTGAATGCATGCCACATCTATTCTATCTTTATGAAGACGCTGTGTTAGGGAGTCTTTCTTCTTGTAAACTCCTTCGGCATTCCACTGCAGTATGTTGAGTGTCCGGGGTATTTGGTCAATAGCTCTTAACCTACTCCTCTGTGCCTTGACTCCACAGCACAGGGGAAGGTGACCACCAGTAGTCATGGGTGGACCCCCTCGAGGCAGGGGGCCCGGCACTATCACCGCCTGATGGGACTTCACGGGATTAGCACCATATCGATTAATTTTGATTTGTGACATCATGAATTAAGTTACGTTGCACTGCTTTGTCAAGCCTGTGGCTCAGTACATCCGATTTCGACAAGCATTTATTCGGGATGCTTTCCCTAGCCTTTGACTGTCCCCAGTCTACCTACAAGGCAGCAGGTTTCACGTTGCACTGCTTTGTCAAGCCTGTGGCTCAGTACATCCGATTTCGACAAGCATGTATTTGGGGTGCTTTCCCTAGCCTTTGACTGTCCCCAGTCTACCTACAAGGCAGCAGGTTTGTGTGTCTCTTCGTCTGGTCCCTCTCCCTTGACCTGTCCGACATGGGTGGCCCTACCAGTAGCTGTGCTACCGTCGGCATAGCTCTTGGGGTCATTGGGACGCACAAGCCCCTCTACCTCGTCACGGTGGACACACAGCAGAGGGGTTTCGACAGGTTCAAATCCCCCTATTGAAATCAGAGAAGAGATGAAGGTTACTGCACTTGAGCAAATAAAGTACCTACTTAGAACCAACAAGAACATAGACATGTTTTAATATGAAGAAGTGATAACTTAACGTCAAATACAGAACACTGTATGCTCAAACGAATATACAACTAAAACCCTTAAAAGGAAAAGACGTTAACCTGTGGCAAGCAGGGATACTTAAAACTGCATGCAATTGCACTGTGCCGAAACATTAAACTTTATTAACAATAGACATGGTGTAGAACATTCATAGTAACTCTAGACAATGTTGGATAGTGGCGTTGTGTATTCAGAGGTGGATTATAATACCGTCCAAACCGGGAAATATATGAACTTCAGTGACTTACCAAATCGGATTATTTTCTGGTGATAAGACATTGAACAGTTGTTTTCTTCAAGAATTGGATTAAGTCCAGACTCAAGCAGGAGGAGATCATTCAGGGTGAGATCACTCCATTTCTGTGTGTGCTGTCCTGTGTTTTGGCCGACAGAAGAGGCGAGAAGAACTACGGCACATACGAAGTCAACCGTCCTATCTTGCATTCACACTAGTAGACAATACCAACTACGCTTACACAGTCCATACATACACCAGACATAGTTTTTATTAATAAATCTTTTATTTATCGTTGAAAGGAACTGTTGTCGGAGTATGTGTTGAGGGAATAACAGAGAGAGAGTGAAAGAAATAGATATATGGAAGGGAAGACAGAAGGGAGGAGTGTAGACAGAAGTCAGTCAATAATCCCAACAGATAATAAGTTTGAAGATGTGCTTGTTGATTCCACATTCCTCCCGAGAAAACAAGTGACATAATTGGTGGAGCGAGCGGGGTACTTACATAATACCCATATGACCTGGAGGCATAACAGGGCATATGCATAGAGGGGTACCTGCATATTGGCACAGGCATAGCGGGGTACCTGCATGTTGGGACATACTGATTGGAATAAATATAAGTATACATTGATGACTTTTAATGGAAGGACGTCCATTGGATATATGGTGCCATTACATTTATGGTAGAAACATTTCATTAATGCTGGTGACTTTACAGTGAGAAAGTTCCAGACAGTGACACAAGTTCACTATGCTAGAGTTCTAATCTACCTCCATCTATAATCACCTTATTGAATTTATTTTTAGGCTTAGAAGTACATCATTTAATTCCCATGAAGGGACAGGGCTGGTTGTCTTTACACAACCTAGACTCTGTGATATATTTTCTATTTCGGCACTGAATTAAATCCACACCCGCCGGTCGTAAATGCAATCTTCAACTGATTTTTAAAACGGTAAATTCAGTCCAAAGTTATTGGCTTGACTACGTCACTTGTTTTGTTCTTAACCAATCAGCCTCTGTTCTTTTCCCTGGTCGTTTGATCTCCGTACAACCGTACTGATCACCGTCTTTAATAAAGACGATCTCCCGTTCTATGGTGATGTTTTCCCGTTTGATCAAAGGACACCGTTTACAGTATTTCAACGCGATCCAACTGTTTGATCATGCTTCGAACTTCCCGGAGATAAACGATCTTCCTTGACATCTGTGATTCTCCGTTCAGTCAAATACGGACTCTGGTCTTTGAACTTTTCCGGTAGACAATCTTCCATTCCCCACGGGACTGCGCTTCCATGTCCAATACGTACGGCTAGTGTTTAAAGTCACGATCGCTGTCCGTTGAAAAGTACAGGAGCGTCAATTTCTCACATAACTGTTTCTGTCGTTTCTTCTTCTTCTTCGTTCATCCGGAGTTTTTTTTCGGATGTGATTGCGTTGTGCCTGTTTACAGCAGAGCTGCGTTCTTGCGCCGTTAGGCCGACACATCCGACTTCTGCGGGCATTTGTTGACCGGGTTAACCTTCCCGGGGGTTTCTTAGGACGTTTGACTCTCACTGTTGTGGTGTTATACCCCCATCCCAGCTGGTCCATATAGTACAGCCAAAGATCCTGGTTAGCCCTCAAGGGAAGGCAGGGGTAGACCATGGGCATTCCCCGCCATCCAAGTTTCTGTCGTTTAATCCATTAGGAGCGACGCCTGCCAGCCATCTCACGACACAGTGTATATAGAAAAGTAATTGAATATCTTCAAGATTCAACGTCAGTCTGCATTAAATCTGCGCCGTGCTGGATGTAGTTGTGCAGAACATGAGTAGAACATCCAACGCCTACTAATGGCTTGCTCAAGGCTTCCTCCAAATGCGAGAACACATTTCTACCTTCTCTTCTGTTAATGCCTCCAAAATTCACATTGGCATTGTCACCAGCAAAAGCAACACATTTGGAGTTCAAATCATGTTTTTTGGATTGTTCTCAAAATATACTGTGATATAGTTTCGGAGGTTTTATTTGGTGTGTTGTCTAACTCGAGAATCTTAGTTTGGATTCCACCTGCTTTCAAGTCAAAGTACTGAACAACGATCGAAAATATTTTCTGCGAACCGTGATTGCTAGCATCTGTCGAAAGACCGAAACATGAAATACCACTTAAAGATTGATCCAATTCATCAACAGTGTAGGGGACATTCACCTGGTTTATTATTGCTTCAGTCTTTGTTTTTGCACAAGCAATAATTTTAGCAATTTCTGAATCTTCAAATAATGTGTGCATCAAACCAGCTGTGCAGGTCATCGAGTTGTAAGACTGATGATGACAAACTGTATGAAATGCCAAAGTTGCTTCAGCCGCATGCGATTTCAGCAACACATTTGAGTACTTAGGCTGAAAAAAAAGACGTCAATGTGCTAGATGACGCGGACAAATTGATTAGGTTTCTATGTCTCTCACTGTTAACATGGCGCTCCAAGTCAGTAGTTCCTTTGTTGGCAACGTACAAGTAACTATTGCAAATCGTACTCTTTGCCACATTCTCGTTGCGTCCTTCAACGAAGCATGGAAAATTATTTTTCATAGTTTTAGAGGATTTGCATTTTCCTTTGTAGAAGTCAATTTCATAAACATAGACGGCAAAAATTACAAATTTAAAAAAAAAAAAAAATTTAAGTGGCGTCTCTGCTACCGGAACCGGAAATAACATTAACATGTTGACCATAGAGACTACAGCATTGGTAGTGCTGTTGAATAGAGCAACAGTTAAATTCAAAGTATACAAATAATTGGTGTTTCACATTTGGTAAAAATAGGAAAATTAAATACATATTATTAAGCAATGGGTTTTAATAAAGAATGTAAACACACGGTAGAGTGTAGATACATTGTAAGTTGTAACAACAATATATAAAACAATGATAACATAAAATATTTAAAAAGCCGGACATTTTAAAGGTTTTTAACTTTGCCTGCCGGACGGAGGACATTAGGCTAAAAAGGAGGACATGTCCTCTCTTTGCCGGACGTCTGGCAACCCTAGCTGAAAGCGACTTTGATAGTTCGACTCTCTATATGTTTTCGCTAAAAGCGACTGTGATAGTTCGACTTTCTATGTGTATTTCGTGATGTCAATCTCGGAAATAAAATGTAATGTATTTTGTGTACTGTGTGCCGGATATGGAGCTGGTGGAGTCACCGACACGGCGCTGGATATTGATGATAATATAATAATGAATGTACTTGTAGCTATTGTGGAGCCCTGTCGTAAACCTGTCACAGGGGACGCCACTTGTCCACAAGTTCTCCAACTTGTGTGGAAGGTGCCCGCAGTTTCACGCGCCCGCCAGGCGATGAAATGACGGAAATGGCTGAATTGATTAAGTGGGAGACTCAAACTGCCGGGGTAAGTGTTGGAACAGGCGTCACGGGAATCTGTTAAATGACATGAGGGTTCGGAGGAAGGGGGAAATTCATTGGTGGTGAAGTGCTGTTGTTTATGTGAAGAGCTCTTGGCGGTTGGGCTGGGGGAGGGGGGTGTATTGTGGTAATACAATCACCGGAAGACGGGGACAGCTGAAGTTTGGAGACAGTCTAGGATCTGGGCGGGCGATGGCAGATGAAGCGGGTGCGTACTTATTGATTGGCACATATAGAAGGGAAAAGAAATCAAATGAATATAAGAGAGGAGGCACCAGACAACAAATAATGAAACTTGATACTTCTAACCCCAAATTACCACGACACCTCTCCGAGTATTTTATTTTATAGTCCGTGCCGTGGGGCGTCGGTGATCATGTCTGTGCACAGCCTTCAGTCTCTTCTATGCCAATAATTTCTGATACCGACGTTCCTACATGCCATGCTATCAAACTGTCTAGAATCTTCTCCGTGGTGTCCCCCATCCTTCCCTCCCCTCCAACCTTTCCGTTGCGACGACATACTTCAGCTGTTCTTTTCTCATGACATGCCTGAGGAACGTCTATTGTATGTATATATATGTGTGTGTATATATATATATATATATATATATATATATATATATATATATATATATATATATATATATATATATATATATATATATATATATATTACAGGACATCACTGTCAACACCAGCATTTCTGCCGCTGTGATCTCTTGGCAAGTTTACACTCAGTAGTTTGCCATTGCTTTATGAACGACCAGCACCGATACCAACGCAACGCGGTCTGCTATCAAATCACGCGTAGCTGTGTTTCGAACGCAGGAACACGGGACTACGAATCACGTCCGTAACACCTTCGCTAAGGAGACCGGCATTGTGCATATAGGCTTGTATATTTACGTGTTGCTATTTCAAGGTCAGAGGTCAGCGTTGCCGAGGTGTTTGTCGCTTTTGCGATTAAACTTCCTGTGCGCTGACGACGGGTAGTAGATATGTTCCACGTTAGTCATACTTCAACGTTGACTTGTCGTTAAGAAAGCAATGGCAAACTACAGTTAGCTACATATCCTTTACATTACGTCGCAATCGACTGAAGTAATTCTTACACTTTCAGTAGTTTGCCATTGCTCTGAACGACCGACTCTTTATACCATGGAGATCAACGCAAAGCTGTCTGCCTCCAAATTGCCGGCAACTGAGTTTGAATCTTCGACTTGGTACAGCGGGGAATTGTCAAACACTGGCTCTAAAGCACAATGATAACTGGACAACGCAAAAGACCGAACGTCTGGAATGAACGGCTGGGGAAAGACACCCGGAGCCTAGAAGGTAATGGGCCGAAACATTCTGGGAAGGGGGAATTCTTCTGACTATCAGAATACACCTGTCGTGCTTGCTACGCGGCGGAGCTTTTATCACTAGAAAATGATGTAACTAGATTACCAACTAACAGTATACCACAACAAGCAACGATGTACCGACTAAATGGAATCAGAAGAAGCGACCGGCCGCGTAAACGATGGACAGAGGGAATAAAGAGTCCATGGGAATCCGGATATGTGAAGTCAAGAAATGGGCACTCTCCAGCTGTTTATGCTTCACCTCGACGCCGCAAGGTACAAGAGGAACATGATGAGATGAGATGAGAATCAATATTGGGGTTTATCGCAAAATCCTGCAAATGACCCTCACTTCTGTGACTTGACGTGATGTTGAATTATATGAAGTACAATACTGTTTTGTTGATAGAGTGCCAATTCAGAAGTTACAGGAGCACTGACTTGACGTGACGGTGAATTAAGAAGAGATACGATCAGAAATGAAGAAATCAGGAATAAAGTGGGGGTTATAGCTGCGCTAGATTTTATTAGAAGGCAGCAAGTCAAATGGTTTGGCCATGCAAGCAGGTTACCAACTAACCGTATACCACAACAAGCAACGATGTACAGACCAGAGGGAAGCAGAGGAAGAGGCCGAAAGCGTAAACAATGGACAGAGGGAATAACAGTCCATGGGAATATCGATACATGAAGCCCATAAGCGGGCACTCTCCCGCTGTTTATACTTCACCTCGACATCGCAAGGTGCAAGTGGGACATGATGAGATGAGATGAGACAAGACTGTTTCGTTGATAGAGTGACTGTTCAGAAGTTACAGGAACACTGACCTGACGTGATGTTGACTTACACGGATTACAAGACTCTTTTGTTAATAGAGTGCCAAATCAGAAGTTACAGGAGCACCGAAATCAAACATTCTTTACAGGATGTCGCAATCAATCCCAACATTTGTTGATTGTTTATGAATTCTTGGCATATTTACGTTCATTGCTTTCAGAATGGCCGACACTACAACCATTGTATGAAAACCAGCCCAAAAGCAGTTTGTTTCAAAACCATCAGCAGCTGTGATTTGAACGCGGTTTGCGGGATTGCGAATTGCACTCGTAACACCTTCTTTACCACGCCGGCTCAGTCAAGCATAGCCGTATGACAACCCAAGGAAGATTAAAGCGTAGACAATAACAGTAGTAGTAGTCACTCAGTCAAGCATAAAAAAATATTTGCATATCCTTTACAGGACATTGCTGTCAACATCAGCATCTTTCAGCTGATTGTTGATTTCTTGGCAAGATTACGCTCAGTAGTTTGCCATTGCTTTCTGAGCGGCCGGCTCACATACCCCGTAAATTACCGACGCGATTCGAACCACTGCTGATTCTCACCGTCGTCACGTTACTTACGAGAGTATACGAGATTACGGAGAAAAGTCGTTAACCTCTAGGCCAGGAAGCCGGCCAGTCAAGCATAACCGTATGAAAACCCAAGGTGGACTAAAGCCTAGACAATAAAAGTAGTAGTAGTCACTCAGTCAAGCATAACAGTATGACAACCCAAGGAAGACTAAAGAAACGGCAATCATAGTTGTAGTAGTCACTCAAGGTGAACGTTGTTTGGAAGTAACAACAACATGAAGGAACAACAATTATTATTAATTAATGTGTGTATCTGTCCGTTACAATCGGAATCCATTATATCTGGGTCTGTTTAATGATACATTTACTGTTTTCATGTAGACTTGTGATGGTGTGCGGAAAAGGAGGAGGAGGAGATTGAGAATAGCGAAGAAGAGGATGAGAAATACTACAAATATTAGGCGAAGACATTCACCCGAAAAAAGAAGAAGAAGAAGCAGAGGCAGAAGCAGAGAAGAATAACGATAAGAAGAAGAGGAGAATAAGAGGAGGAGGGGAGGAGAAGATGAAAAGAAGAAGATTAGGCAGAAGAAGAAGAAGAAGAAGAAGAAGAAGAAGAAGAAGAAGAAGAAGAAGAAGAAGAAGAAGAAGAAGAGGAGGAGGAGGGAGAAGAGGAGGAGGAGAAGAAGAAGAGATGAGGTTGAAGAAGAAGAAGAAGAAGAAGAAGAAGAAGAAGAAGAAGAAGAGAGAAGAGAGAAGGATTAGAGAGGAGAGAAGAGAGAGGAGAAGAGGTGGGGGAGAAGAAGAAGAAGAGGTGGGGGAGAAGAAGAAGAAGCAGAAGGTTGCATAACGAACACAGGTCATGCGATGTCTCTACCTTCCCCAGCAGCATCATTTACCATGGAAATACCTGTAGCCAAACACACAACAACCTTCAGTACCCTACGCTCCCAGGTAACCGAATACTATCACCTGGCCCTGGTGGTATAGAGTCAGACGGAAGGCAGTGGCTAGACAATATGACAGGAGAAGGCAGCAGCTGACATTGTTAGTGCCATTGTGTCTCAGCCAACAAAGACAACCAGATAACGAACTGTCACTCAACTTAATAGCTCAGGACATGGAGGTGCCAGCAGGTAAAAAAAAAAAATAAACACAACCATACCACTGTCTCATGTAGATTATATTGCTGATGGCCATGTCAGGATCGTCTGCTACACTTCTGCAGGACACCACCGACGAAAACAAATATGTTACATACGATACCCTTTTATGGCGCTCAGAATTTACCGCCTATCCTCGCGTTAGCTGTACAACTAATTACAGGCATATTCAACAAGTATGATGACGTTTCAACATACGTTAGGTTCGCAGCTGTTGGTTGCAACTGATGCAGTGCTTGAGTGTAAGACGATTTAAAGCTATAACAGCTGTGTTGTACCATCACGGGACGGTAGGTGGTCTTTTGTGATATTTTCATGTAATCATCAACTTTCATTGGAATAATGATACACTGATAGGATTAATTAATTCATTTAATGTGATCAAATTTCATTGACAGATTGTTTCATTGATTTCATGCTATTAACAACTTTCATTGGTCGAATGTTTCATTGATTTTATGTTAAACTCAACTTCCATTGAGTGTTTCATTGATTTTATGCTAACCTCCACTTCCATTGGTAGGTTGTCACACATTATTTGTATTTTATTCTAGACTTCCATTGGTAGATTCTTTCACTGATTTCATGTTATCCACAACTTCCATTGGTAGATTGTTTCATTGATTTCATGTTATCCACAACTTCCATTGGTAGTTTGTTTCATTGATTTCATGTTATCCACAACTTCCATTGTCAGATTGTTTAATCGATTTCATGTTACCCTCCACTTCCATTGGTAGACTGTCATACTGATTCCATTTAATTCTAAACTTCCATTGGTAGATTGTTTCATTGGTTTCATGTTGTCCTCAAATTCCACTGATAGACTGTTTCATTTATGCCATGTTATCAACTTTCATTGGGGGAATGCATTGTTGGGGGTTAGAGTATTTCATTGTCTACAGACCCCAAATCAATCTCCAGGCAGATTATAAGATAGAAAGATGCCGTGTCTGAGAGTCAACGAGGGCCGAAAACAATGCAATATGTACCTGGCGAGGTGCAGCGAAATATTCCAGGCAATAAATGGTGGAACATATTTTTGTAGTTTCTGTGCTCGACAGCATGACTCAATAAGTTCAAGGTCAGGCAGTTAAGGTACTCGGCCGTATTATAGTACACAACGGCTTGTTAAAGAATGGACCTTTGCGAAAGGTGGTTGGGAAGTTAATTGCATATCCTTTACAGGAAGTCGAAGTTAACTCCAACAATCTTTAGCTGTTTGTGATTTCTTGCCAGTTTTAGTTCAGTAGTTTGCCATTGCTCTCTGAAAATATCGGCAATCATAACATCGTATGAAAACCTGTTGGGAAGCGTACAAAAAAAGTCGGCGTTATAAGTGGGAGGACATCATCAACACGTGGGCTGAGAGAAGCTTCTATCAATGCATTAATAAAGCGCGGGACATAATGTGATAGTAGTCTTGCATTACAGGCTTTGTCCCTTGATTTTGATGATTAAGTTAGTTATTTTCATATCCTTTACAGAACGTCGCAGTCAACCTCTTAATTTTTAGGCTGTTTGTAATTTCTTAGAACGTTTATGTTCAGTAGTTTTCCATTACTTTCTGAACGACCGGCACTCATATAATAGTATGAACACCAGAGCAAGGTGGTCTGCTTCCAAATCCCCCGCAGCTGTGTTTCAAACGCGGTAGGCAAGATTACCACTAACAGAGGGAATGACTAACCATCTACTTCTCCTGACTTTCCCAGTGGATTCCTGCGTCTGGATCTCTTTTCTTAAGTTGAGACAACGGGTGTTTCCACATCATGTTTCTACGAATCCATACTTTCGTAACCCTTACGTCACAGCATCGGCTTAATGTTGAAGGAGGCCCAAAAGAAAATTGTGCAGAAACTTCAGTAGACTCTTAGTAAGGGGAAACAAACTAATATAACATTTGTTTCGCTCAAAATTGTTTGAGTTGTCTGTCCCTTTCAAGCTTTGGCTTAATTGATTATGTGGTTGTTTCGGGATTTGAAATTTAAATATTGAGCACAACCCACTACTGGCAACGCCGATCGCATTCTGGTATGAACCTAAGGCCTATCCACGTCAATATGGAAGCACTATACTCGAGTTTCGCCCTCATTTGAGCTAGTCAGTAGTGCATATCCCTGACCGGATCCGGAAACAGTCCCGGATCACGCGTGTGAAGCGGGTGTGTAACCACGCGGCACACACTGGACACACCAAATTATCACAACAGAATATCACAACGCTACCCATCGTAGGCTATGCTCAAGATTGCCCAATCGCCGCGACCGACGTCCGTCAATCGATGGGACCCGAACGATCAGGACTTCTCACTGGCAAGGAACACCAGGCCTCCTAGATCCAGTGAGCAATAATCAATTGATTATGTGGTTGTTTCGGGATTTGAAATTTAAATATTGAGCACAACCCACTACTGGCAACGCCGATCGCATTCTGGTATGAACCTAAGGCCTATCTTTGACTTAATGTTGAAAAGGGCACGAAGGAAAATTGTGCAGAAACTTCAGTAGACTCTTAGTAAGGGGAAACAAACTAATATAACATTTTTTTTTTTCGCTCAAAATTGTTTGAGTTGTCTGTCTCTTGCACAAGGAGCATTCACTCATTCATTCAGGGGCATGTCCTTTGCAGAATCCCGCTCCCATAACAACCTTCCGGAAAACTTCTCGATGTAAGATGTCTCGCGTCCGATACACCCATCTGGAGATCATCTGCCACATCATGCACCCATCTTCTCTTTGGCCTTCCCCTGCCTCTTTTCCCAGGCATATATACCCCTCCATTATTGTTCTATCCAAACTTTCATGACGTTTCAAGTGACCAAAATATATTAATTTTCTTTGTTTTATCGCCTTTAATAGCCAACCCTCTTCAATATGCAGCTCTTTAAGTATGAATGCATTTGTTCTTTTCTTTACCCAAGTTATTATTAGAACCCGTTTATAACATTTATGTTCATTGGCATATATGCGCTGTTGTTATGGTTTCTTGGCAAGTTTTGCGGAAGGTAGTTTGCCATTGCTTTCCTTCTGGGCAGTGACTGTACTAGCCGGTGGCCATAGCCATTGTCTCTACTGATGTGATCATCTGCCTATCGCCGCAGAGTGCAGACCATAACCAACAACAATCTGTCGGCTGCTCTCACACTCCATCCACCACCTGCTTCCATGGCTTCACGTAACCCTGATTGGGGGGCTAAACGGGTACTCCACCTTGCCCAAGGGTGTCCCGTAGACTAACGGAGGAAAGGAGGCGTCTTACATCTCCTTTGATAGGGGATACCCCTACCCCGCCAACCGGAGCAAGGAGCATAGGTGTTAAAAAAAATCTGAGAAAACAAGAGGATGGACTTCATTGCACTGCGTTTTATCCCACAGCTCGGATATCTTTCCGCAGGGCGGTCTGCCGAAAGCGTCGCAAGAAACACCAACTCCGTAACTCCAGTGACGCCAACCGGAGCAAGGAGCATAGGTGTTAAAAAAATCTGAGAAAACAAGAGGATGGACTTCATTGCACTGCGTTTTATCCCACATAGCTCGGATATCTTTCCGCAGGGCGGTCTGCCGAAAGCGTCGCAAGAAACACCAACTCCGTAACTCCAGTGACGACCCCTAGGAGTCTTCGAGATATCTGCACTCGTGAACCGAACATCGTAACCCAGAATAGAACCCACAATCTTAAAGAGGCGTAACCACTTCGCCACGGAGTCTCCCAGGTGTAGATAACATGCATGTCATTATCATGTTCAATATTTTGGTCTACATCATCATCATCATCATCATCATCATCATCATCATCATCATCATCATCATCATCATCCTCATCCTCATCATCATCATCAACATCGTCGTCGTCATTGCCGTCGTCGTCGACATCATGAAATCGTCGTGGCCATTGTTGTTATCATCATGAAGTGAACAGATGTGGTAGTCTCCGAGGCTGACCTGGTTATGTTGCGGCACGAAAACACTCTATATTCACACGGATGCATGGCGTTTTTCTTTCTTTCTTTCTTTCTTTCTTTCTTTCTTTCTTTCTTTCTTTCTTTCTTTCTTTCTTTCTTTCTTTCTTCATGCCTGTCTGTCTAGCTTTGTTTCTGCTCTAGAGTTTCGAGGATACAAAATACATGAATATCCTGTACATATCACACACACACACACACACACACACACACACACCCACACCCACACACACACACACACACACACACACACACACACACACACGCATCCATACACAGAGTATTCACCTGCTGGTCTAAGGCCACGTTGCTTTCGCTGGAGACCGTTCACAGAACATCGTAGGTACCATTAAGTGTCCTACTTCTAAATCATAGAGCATCTTCATGTCCCCAAGCACTCCAGTTCGTCGCCAACTAACAGTGAGAACGGCTAACCACCTACTCCTCCGGCTTTCCCAGTGGATTCCTGCGTCTGGATCTCTCTCTTTAAGCGAAGACAACGGGTGTTTCCACATCATTTTTCTACCAACTCATGCCCTCTCTTCTGACTTAAACAATTGTCTTCATACTGAAGAGTGATGACCCCATGATACAACAGATCCATAGCAGGAAAATGCTTGGGAACAGATTTTTCCGGGACTTATTATTTTAAAACACCGTTCCTACCAGGTACCTGGAAACTGCAGGCAGGTTGTCTTTGATATCGACACCTACTTCTCAGCTAGATCCATAGCTACAACAGTAACAGACGCACAGACCATAACATAACATAAAATAACAACATACCATAACATAACATAGCATAACAACATAACATAACATAACGTAACATAACGTAACATAACATAACACATCATACCATACCATACCATTCCATACCATACCATAAGATAAGATAACACAACATACCACACCATACCATAACATAACATCTACCATGGTGATTGATGGTTCCGTCGCCCTGCTACTGAGTGAGTGCGTGGCGCGACACTGTGAGCGTTGAGTTTCGTGTGAAATGCTTTTGAATTTGCCCGAGGTTTTTTGGAACATGACTGCATGTTCGGCGCGATGGCGGATGCTATGTCCCAGAGTTGACCGGTCTTTGCCTTATGCAGAAATGCGTGGCTGCTGGGCTTCTGGTTGACTGCCACTGCCATCGACGATGAACTGTATTTCGTGGACTGTGTGGTGTGAACATCTAGGAAACATCCAGATGGGAAAATGAATGACTGCCGATTCCATCAGAAATGAACTGGGTGTTTTGTGGGGGACTATTGTGTTGACATTCTGGTGGCGGCATTATGCACAGCGTATCTGTGCAGGCTGTTGTTTGTCGAGACTCCTGTCTTTTCCACTTTTCACATTGGGCAGCGGGGAGCGTTTTGTGTGATATTCACTGGCACAGGAATGGAGCATAATGGGGACGACCCGTTGCTGTGAAGTTGGAACTGCGACTAACTAACTAACTAACTAACATCTACCATTATTTTATGTGAAGCATAGCGTATAAATAGACTTAAAGGCCATACCATACCATAACATAACATAACATAACATAACATAACTAGGGCTGCGACCGATTAATTTAAATTTAATAGTTAACTTTTGAAAACTTAACGATTAATTCATCGTTAATTTCGATTAAAGCAAAACGTTCATAGTAACATAACTCACATTATAGTCGTATTTGTCAAAAATCGAAATAACACTGCATTGTCTTGTTCATATGTCATCTAATAACCAACTATGCAAACAGACGAGTATGTTGACAGTATTTGGTTCAAGTGACGAGCGCGTCTTATTAACATTGTAACCAGCAGAGCTGAACAATCGTGCACATGGAACTGAGGTAGCCGGTATGCACAGAATGGTCTTGGCAAGGAATGCCAATTTTGGATATCGATGTTCATTAAGTTTACACGATTGTAAAGGGTCAACCGATTCAGCAACTTTCTTCTCCATTTCAAACTCAATTAGCTTAATACTCTATTCATTTGGTTCACATATAGTTTTATTGTCAATGGCAGCATCATTCGTTGCAGCAGTCTCCATCTGCTCATCATGAACATTAACTGTTATTTGTTGTTCCCACATGACCAAGTTCGTTCTTTTGCATCTTTTGACAAACACTTCAGGTATTTGTAGCGTGGATCAAGTGCTGTTGCAATCTGTAGTATTTTAATACTTGTCATATTAGCTACACGTTCACTGAAGTCATTAAAAGATGCTGCCTTAAATTTAGCTATGTAGCCCGGATCATCATCGTGTACAGTCATATGCTTTGTCAACGATGATAGCAGTGGCTATACACAGCTACATGAAACATAATCTTGACCGCCAAGCAGGACCGTGGTCTGACAGAATAAGTCCAAAACTTTGACATATTTCTAAATCTTCTCCCAATCTGAATCTGACAGTTTGGACCTTTGTATTGCTTCTTTTCATCTGACATGTAGACAGTTAATGCTTCTCTGACCTGTAGAAGACTCTGTAGCATAATAAACATACTGTTCCATCTTGTTGGTACATCTTGCTGCAGCTTACACAACGGTGACTTACAATTTTGCAACTCGGTTGTGTTTGTAGCACTATGTTTAAAATGTCCGACAATTTTTCGACATCCGGTTCATTTGTATAAGTGATGGGAGAAAAGTTTTCGATTAATCGTTAAAAAAAATTAATCGTTTAAAAAAATATTAACGATTAATCGATTAATTAATCGTTAACGTCAGCAGCCCTAAACATAACAACATAATACACTTCTACCATTGTTTTATGTGAAACATAGCGTATATATAGACTTACAGACTATAACATAACATAACATAACATAACACGTCTACCATTGGTTTATGTATAGTATATAATATATATAGACCCACACACCATAACATAATATAATATAACATAATAAAGTATAGCAACACACTTCTGTAATTGCTTTATGTGTAGTAAAGAGTGTAAATAACAGGCCCACAAACCATAACATAACATAACATAACATAACATAACATAACACTGACACACTTCTACCATTCCTTTACGTGTAACATAGAGTATAAGTAACAGACTCACAAACCATAACATAAGACACTTGTACTATTGCTTTGTGCGTGGCAATGAAGGTTTAAAAGTGAATTCTTGAATGTTACATATACACAGTTTTAACATACAGCTGTGAATTTTGGACGGCTAGTAAACAATGTACGGCTGTGAATCCTGGACGGCTAGTAAACAATGTACGGCTGTGAATACTGGACGGCTAGTAAACAATGTACGACTGTGAATACTGGACGGCTAGTAAACAATGTACGGCTGTCAATACTGGACGGCTAGTAAACAATGTACGGCTGTCAATACTGGACGGCTAGTAAACAATGTACGGCTGTCAATACTGGACGGCTAGTAAACAATGTACGGCTGTCAATACTGGACGGCTAGTAAACAATGTACGGCTGTCAATACTGGACGGCTAGTAAACAATGTACGGCTGTGAGTTTTGGACGGCTAGTAAACAATGTACGGCTGTGAGTTTTGGACTGCTAGTAAACAATGTACGACTGTGAATCCCGGATGGCTAGTAAGCAAGCAATACAATCCTAAGAGATGTGGCTTTACAGAAGTAAAAATTCAGTGGACAACCAATGTGAATAGACTAAATATTGCGAAAAAGGATAAGTCAATAGCACAACTTATCACAAACATCAGAAAGAAGCAGTTGTCATTTTTTGTTTGTGTTTACCTTACCACGAGAAGAGCAATACAGGAACATGTTCTGACAACAAACGATTTGTGATAAAGAAGATAAAAGGAAGAAAGCGAGAGATGATTCATGGCATCATTTGGTCTTGCCAGGGAAAGATGTCAGTAGACGAACTGATCCATGTTGCAGTCTATGGAGAAGCATGTTCGCCTACGCCAGTCGGCAAGACACGTGATGTTGATAATAAGAACATAAGCAGTATAACTGTATAACTATAACACTGAGTTTGGTATGAAACGTTACAGCCCCATGAAATTGTCTTCCTTTCTTAATGTAAGAGCAATAACTCTTTTAAAGCAGAAAATCAAGGGAGACAACAACGTCAATTACAACAACAACAACAGAATTTGAATAACAAAGACATAAACAATAGAGTGCATGATTTATTGCCCGACATATTTCGCCGCATCTGGTGTGTATAGTGTGATGTATATTTCAGCTTACCGGATTTATCTTGATGCTTTAGTTAGTTGTTAGTTAGTATAGTCGACTAGATCATCCTCGTTGCACATCGGACCATTCAGTCCATAAGTGCTCGGATCCCCTCCTCAGCAATCCCGCAGCGTGTACGGCTAACGACTAATTACTAAAGAAGATGCTTTAGTTTATATTGAATAATTTCTACAGCGTGTATCTGACCCGATGCACAGAAATATGTCAGGCAAAATATCGTGCAATCTATTTTTTGTATCATGGTATATCATCATTACCCTTTATGGACAACAATCACCTTCAATATAATAAGCCTGTGAGGGTGAAACCGTGGCAGTAGCTATGTGTGGCTGACTCAGTCACAGGATTAATTATCTGAACATGGATAGACACATAAAATAACTTCTCTTTTGTCGTTGAACAGGGTAGGGGTAATGGTGGAATCGAAGTCGAATCGTTTGTGTCTTCGTTAGCAAATTGTCTAAGTGTACGGAATTTTTAATGGAGTTGAGTTGTGTTAAGAACCGACATCACTGCACTCAGGACATTCCCATACGTGCTCCGTCCCCTCGTTCACAGCCAGCGAAGAGTCACACTACTAATCCTTCCCACCGCTATCTGATTAACAGTTCTCCTGGTCTTCCCTCTCAGTTTTGAGATTCTCCCAGAACCCCTGCCGATCCCCCGCAATCTTATTCTTTCTACATTTTTAATGGAGCCGCGGCTTAGATGTCTTTATAGCCATCGGGACTCCAGGCGTGATGTGATTATTATCACCCTGGCCGGTTTTGCCGCTTTACATGCCCACACATTTCCTGGTACTCATGCCAGGCTGGGCCTATCTGGGAGCCCAGGTCAATTTTCCAAATCAGCCTCAGTGCGGATGCAAACCCACGACCACCAGGCGAGAGTCTGGCCACTGCGCTATCGCGGCTCCGACCCAAAAAAGAAATGCCACGGAACACGAACCTGTTATAGGTCCGTTATATTCTAGGACCATCACATTTTCTAGGTCTGAATGCACGGAGGCATAAATGGCCAGTCTTTCCTTCACTTTAGAGGACGACGAACGCCGGCTTCGAACCCTCGTCCCACGGCACTCATACTACGAGGTGTTTGTAAAGTCTCACTACACTTTGTATGTAGATAAAATTTGAAATATCAAGTACATGATGTCATCAACAAATTTGCTCCACAGTCTATCGCGAAGCAATATGTAGCGAATGGCTGTAGTCTGCTGGAGTAATTCTTTGCACTCCAAACAGAATGGTATTATCAACGGAAGAAATCATAATTGCTCATCAAGAACTAACCAGACACATTGTATTTGACATGTAAGGCATGTCTTGAAGCCCGTGGTAGACATTTCCAACACCTGTTATAGTGAATACTTTATTGGTACTTTACAGCCCCACTTAAACAGTGTTAGACCATAGCAGTGACTATTGTAACTAATTTAATTAATTGTTTTATCACATCTTTTGATGACGTCATGTACTTAATTTTTCAAATTTGTTCTACGTACAAAGTGTAGTGAGGCTTTGTAACACCCGGTATATTTATCGTTGCCTCACATACATAAATTACAAGTCACTGAAACAATGCATTTTGGTTTTCGATTATCAAGGGAGACTATGCTCATTGACAGTCAGCAACTAATGTTAATTGCAGTTGTCGCCCGTGTAAGTACTTCAACGTTAACATTTACTATCAGCGAAAGTCACCAAGACAGATACTTAAAGGTCGGTAAAAGTGATTTATGATAGGGCTTCTTCTTCTTCTTCTTCTTCTTCTTCTTCTTCTTCTTCTTCTTCTTCTTCTTCTTCTTCTTCTTCTTCTTCTTTCTCTCATACCCCTTCTCTCTCCTTCTTCTTATACTTTACTATGCCCGTTTCCTATTTACAGTCCTTTAAAAGCCTCACTTCATGCCCAAGTAGATGCGTTATGACAGGAAACAGAGTGGTAATGGAGGCCAGTCCAAGCTTGTATTTAGAAAGGAGGCAAATACTACTCGTAAAAGTATCTTACGTATGGAGAGCACAGAATGCAAGTACAGAAAACAGCTGCCCGTTAAACGTTGTAAACTTTGAGTTAGAAGATGACAAAAAAAGAAAGGGACAGATGATAATGTTTTAGACAATTTCAAGAAAATATTGCTAACAAAACCAAAACAAATACAATCGGGATGCAGATTCGTTGGACCGGTCATCTAGTCTGAATGCTAGATCCTAACACCCTAAACCCTAACACACAAGAGGCCGTCATACTGATCAGATCACTTGGCGTGCATCCGTCCGGGTAGGTGTGGTAACTTGAGAGGCACCCAGAAATACGGTGGCTGAACAGCGGAGACAAGCTACAACAGCTCGATTAACAGGACCTTCAGAATATTCCACGCCATCACTGTCATAGATACTTCCGGGCCCGCATCAGACTTACAAGTCATCTCCCGACATACAAGTCATTTCCGGACTTACAAGTCATTTCCGGACTTATAAGTCATTTCCGGACTTACAAGTCATCTCCTGACCCACAAACCACTAAACAGGACCTCATGGCGGATGAAAGAAGGAATGGTCTTCATTATTTGTGATGGACAAACGAACATGTCAGTCTCTTGGCTGTCTTCTTTCTTTCTTTCTTTCTTTCTTCTTTCTTTCTTCTTTCTTTCTTCTTTCTTTCTTTCTTTCTTTCTTTCTTTCTTTCTTTCTTTCTTTCTTCCGTCCCTCGGTCCAAACTTTGTTTGTCTTGATCTCCCAGAGTTCAGTACACTATTTCTCTCACAATGTTCATCTGTATCGCATCTATCACTGCTATCGAGGTCGGCGTGGCTGAGAGACTTAACGCCTTGAACCTTCTCTTCTGAGGGTGACATAATAGGTTATTTCCACACTCCGGTCAGCCGGACGTTGACTTCTCGTTCAGTAAGTAATGACACATTACTAAACCTAGTTAATCGCAAACAGCCAAAGGGGGTTGATTGCATGCAACGTTATGCAATGGGTGTTTTATTGAATATTTAATGGGCAACTGATAGCCAGAGAAGAAAGGAGCTAGAGGCCAAGGGGGCATTTGGAGAATCCCATAAATGGCTGAGATTCCGTAAACGGCTGAGAATCTTGTGAGTGGCCGAGAAAACCAGTATCCAAGTACAAATGTAGCCAATTCACATATATTACCCACAAGATATCACACACTCGTACAATGTGCGTCGTTAAATCCCTCTAGTGAAGCGTTTTCCTCGTCAACTCGGTATTCTATATAATATCCTGCTCAGTGAAGCAGCTTGCACACATGGCCTCATGCCAGACATTTCGAAATGAACTCTTGAGTCGGCCCCCTCACAGCAAGGTATCTCTTGATAGACACGCTTACTAAGCCGTTGAACGCATCAACTGTCGACGTAAGTATTGCGTATTTCCTATCAGCTGGTTGATGTTTATGTCCCGACAACGCTAAACACATTGAGAAAGAAACACAAAAAGACAATAAGCAGTGGAAATTAAAAACAAA
>JACEFZ010018938.1:282500-379846 GCA_014155875.1 Cepaea nemoralis | reverse complement strand
TACCTTTTTTGTTTTTTTTTTTATTGTTTCATGTCGTATTTTTTATGTCGTACACTATAATTACTTGACCACGCACGCCACCTATGATGAGTCACTAGAACACGTCACCTATGATGAGTCACTAGACCACGCCTACATTTTTGGGGAAAAAAGAGTTATCGCCCTTTGAGGATCAGGATCGATAAATGGTTGATTTATATAAGATCCTCAAAAGGACTGGATGGAGCCCCACTTACACTACTATTGTGCCAACGGCTTCGGGCGGAGGAGCGCAATTGAGAGGGTGCAAACCGTATCCTAGAACGAGGAAATGCAACCTAAAGACTGAATGTCATGGCAGGGCAGACCAGGCCCTAAGCCTTGGTTGGCAACTGGTCTACGATCGAAGCTCCCACACGCGAACATTTACAACATTGCTTTGCTGATCCGGCAGTTTGTGCAGATTGTCTTGTTCCAGACGTATTGGAGTTACCTTTCCTCTGGAGTAAACTAGACAGGCCGAGAGAAGGATCATGCTGCATGGGCAACACATGGTCTCTAAATTCGGCCCAGGCTTTATGTTATGGAGAGGTATAACTCCATTTTACAAACTATTATCGTCTGTCAAGTCACCCAGGTGCCAGTCAGTCAGTCAGTCAGTCAGCGGGCAGCAAGAACATGTAAACAGGCAATTTGATTTACTTAAGACTAGCGGACAGCAAGAACATGTAAACAGGCAATTTGATTTACTTAAGACTAGCGGAAAGAGACCATGTAAACACCAATTTAACTTACTTAAAACTAGCGGACAGCAAGACCATGTAAACAGGAAATTTAATTTACTTAAGACTAGCGGATAGCAAGAACATGTAAACAAGAAATTTAATTTACTAGCAAGAACATGTAAACAGGCAATTTAAGCTACTTAAGACTAGCAGATAGCAAGAACATGTAAACAGGCAATTTAAATTACTTAAGACTAGAGGACAGAAAAAACATTTAAAATGAAAATTTAATTTACGTAAGACTAGCGGATAGTAAGAACACGCGAACAGGCAATTTTTTTTACTTACGACTAGCGGACAGCAAAAACATGTAAACAGGCATTTTAATTTACTTAAGACTAGCGGACAGCAAGATCATGTGATATTTGGTACATTTCTCACAATGAGTTCTAGCCCAATCATTCGGACTTTTCTCGAAAACAACACACAATGAAACACAAAAATACCTACTCACCAATTGAGCTGTAGAGAAGCTCTGCCACATAACTAACACCAGCAAAGATATAAAGTGCGGCAATGATAGCCTTAAAAATAGTTCCTATTTATACAGCAGCTAGGGCGCGTTATATTTAGGTGATGATTTATCTGGGCTGTGAGCAGAAACTCGTTTATCGTGTACGGACGTGGCCAAAATTCAGTTCCAGTAGCCATAGATTAGACGATGCCACGGGACGCAACTGCGGCGCTGTGCAGTTAATATAGGGTAATATTATATTGCTTATTTCCCCCGAATATTACAAAAATTTGTTACTTTCTGTGATAAGTGTCTGCAGTAATTTAACGATTACTTTCTGTCAGTTATCTATTCGTGAGACGTCGAATGGTTGAAAAGCTCTTAAACTTCCAGTGCATTGATGGCGACGTTCCACCCCGACACCGGCGTTAAGTTGGAGTTAAATGTAGACTTCTCGTTAAGAAAGCAATTTCAAACTTTTTTTTTTCGCATACCCTTTACAGGACATCGCTGTCAACAGCAGCATCTTTCAGCTGTCTGTTGATTTCTTGGCAAGATTACGCTCAGTAGAATTTCAAACTACTACTGAACGTAAATATTCGCATAGAAAGTTAACCTGGGGAGGGGAGGGGGGGGGGGGGGGGGGGGGGGGGTTTCAACCCCGACACCGGCGTTAAGTTGGAGTTAAATGTAGACTTCCAGTTAAGAAAGCAATTTCAAACTACTGGACGTAAATATTGGCATAGAAATTTAACCTGGGGAAAGGGGGGGGGGGGTGATCAAAATGTTCTGCAAATGATATGCAACAACTTTACTTATTTTATTCATTTAGACATGCTGGTGTGGTGGGAAACGAGTAGGCGGCCAGATTGATCGGGTGTGCACCGCTCGGAGGGGTATTGTTACATGATCGGGTCTGCCTGCACCCATTGTAGGGATATTGTTACATGAAAAGGCAGATGTGGTCGGAGCGCTTTGGGATCTTGTGTATAGTGCAGAAGAACAGGTAGATCATCACGGCTCCAAGAGAATTGTGCTGCAGAGAGTGATCACAGGATATGGCCGATACTCAAAACGCAGAGGAGAGGCCAATCAGGCGCATAATCAGACTTCTAATGGTACCATTAGTATTAGGACTCGTCGCTGCCTGTTGCAGATCAGGACTGAGAGCAGGTGGGAATGTCCGAGTGCTGTGATGTCGGTTCTTAAATCAACTCTATTATTCAAAACTGGGAAAGCCTTCACAGGGCTTGACTTGGCTTGCTTGAGAGTTTATGTTCCATTGGGAGGAGAAAGGACACCTAAGAGGATACCACTGACAATGGAATTGTGTTTGGTTGGTTTCTAAATGATC
Organism: Cepaea nemoralis; assembly: GCA_014155875.1. Taxonomy (NCBI): domain Eukaryota; kingdom Metazoa; phylum Mollusca; class Gastropoda; order Stylommatophora; family Helicidae; genus Cepaea; species Cepaea nemoralis. The sequence goes on along the minus strand of JACEFZ010018938.1, from coordinate 377,274 downwards.
ATTTCCACTTCCTGCTTCAAAGGTCGCAAAAACTAGAAGTTAACTCACACTGCCAAAGATAATGGGGGGGGGGGGGGGGGGGGGGGAGTTTCTCGTGTTGTGATCTGTCGACAGGTTGCATTCCATCTGGTTAGCGTTGCAGGGATCACAATTACTCTATGCAGTCATCATCATCATCAAGTGAAATGCCGGCTGGCGTAGGCGTTCATAACTTTCCACAAATCTGGGTACCTATTTTTAATGTATTTATATTAGTTATGAATTTGCAATCAGTAGCTGGATGACGATCTGGTGTCACCTGTGGCTCTTGACTGTCCCTACAGAACGAGAGTGTCCTAAGACAGCCATTAACATCATTCACCTAATCTGAAATATGTTTTGTCAGGACGTCTTGGGAAGATAATGTGGTTGTTTTCCCTTGACTTCCACATCCGCATGGGAGTTTGTTACCTCAGCCTTTGACAGCCGTTTCCGACTGTCAGGACAAGTGAGTGCCCTGCTCTGCTCAGCTGCAGAGTTGTCCAATTATTCCGGTGGATACTAGGTCCCCAGGGCTGCGTTGGCCACACCGTGCTGTGTTTCCCATTCTCTACCGCTAGGGGTGCAGATCGGATTTTCCCTTCCTAAAGTTCTGGTCTATTAATATCCAAAAGCTCTCCAGTACTTTTTATGCAGTAGATTATCTGAAAACTGGTACTATCTTGCCTGCTTCAAACAAGGATCATCCGGACCCATTCTACCGCCCATTTCTCGTTTGGTTATAGTTGGGGCATATTTGGCGTATCTGGTTCTCTTGCCTTGATAGGGTTGCCAAATTTCGCTTCCTGGAGTCTGATTAGCTGTCTTTGTGTTCAGCTTATCCCGATGGATACACGTTAGTGAGTGTGAGTAAGAGAGAGTGAGTGAGTGGGAGTGTGTGTGTGTGTGTGTGTGTGTGTGAGAGAGAGAGAGAGAGAGAGAGAGAGAGAGAGAGAGAGAGAGAGAGAGAGAGAGAGAGAGAGAGAGAGAGAGAGAGAGAGAGAGTTGAATTGCATCAATATTGTTTACGTCACACAATGTATATGTACAATTTTTTCTTCATTTTTTTTTACAATTTTTGCGAGAATGCTCACGACAATCGTCAGTGTATGTGTGTGTAAAGTTTGGGAGTTTGTTCATACTAGTTTCAGTGATATTTGTGAAGCATCATGTATGTGTCTATACGTGAGGATATGTGTGTGTGTGGGTGTGTGGGGAGTGTATGTGTGGGAGGATGTGTGTGTGGGGGGATGTGTGTGTGGGTGATATATGTGTGCAGGGAGTGTGTGTGTGGAGGATGTGTGTGGGGCTGGGGGATGGGTGCGTGGGGTGTGTAGGTGGGAGATGCGGGTGTGAGTGAGGGATGTGCAGGTAGGTGGGGGATGTGCAAGTGGGTGGGGAGATGTATTGGTGGATGGGGGATGTTTGGGTGGATGGTTAGAAGTATTTGTGTTTTGGAGTTGTGTGGGTGGGCCGGTGAGGAATGTGTGTGTATGGGTGGGTGGTGGGTGAGAGATCTGTGGGTGAATGGATGTGTGGGGGATGAATGTGGGTTGGGGAATGGGTGTGTGATGGGTATGGGGGATGGTGTCAGGGTCTTGGTTAGATGACCAAAGGCTCGTGTTCACTAGCAGGCGTGAAAACACTTGCACACACAGAATGAGTGTACAAACACACGGCGATATAACTCAAACACTTTAATCGCACTTCTCAAAACAGCAGTCATATCAGGCATCGCTCAAAGTTAGCGATAATGCCATTTCCAGAAACATACAATGCAATATATCAATTCATAAATACAATAGAATATAGCACTCACTCAATCTTTACTCTACTCAACAAAGCATACAGGCTCTCTTCCATCAAGCATCGACTCATACATAGCAACACTCTTTCACGTCCGTCCAGTCTCGAGGTCCTAGGCTGTCTGAGCTACCAGCAGTGATTCCTCGTTGGCCCTGCTTTCCGCTCTCGTGGTCTTCGTGCACCACGCTGACCCCTGGCCATCACCTGCGTAGTAACTGTTAGTCCAGTTCACGGTCGTACCTGGTCGTTGCCGCCAGGCGGGGGAGATGAAGACTGGGAGATTCTGACATTCTCCGCCGCCCCCTCTTATGAAAGGTATACCCTTTCATTACTGTGTTTATAGTTGGGTTACATTAATAATGTAACGTCAGAATCGACCAACTGTTTGTCATGTTAGGTGACTCTTTGGTATTTATTGACGTTTACTGGGTAGTTGCATGATATATCTTTACTTCAGTGATGCCATAAGGCTACTCTCATCAAGTACTTTCCCCTAGTTGGATTTGTACCTAGTTGATAATGGACTTAGCCAGTCCGATAGTTATCCGCGACTAACGCTATCTTTCAAGCAACGCACTACCTCACGACCAAAGAAAAATAAATCACAAAAGGAACCACGTCAGGCCTTACGTCATCTTCCTTATAAGATGACTTCAGAACTAGACGCCAACCGATATGGTCGGATAGTCCAATTCTGGTCCTCAACTTTAGTAGTTATCTTCCACGCATAGTTGATGTCCATGGTGATGCGTAGACGTTTTGGCTACTATGAACAAGATAATATATGCATGCTTACATTTTCCCAATATTTCAAATTGTTTCCCCTTAGGTGTAATGGTGAAACGTTATGGGAGGTAATTTCTAAATTCTTTCAAAAAAATAAAGTACATTTGTAAGTTATATTCTAAGCGTTATAGTTTGATATTTATTTTCAATAGTGACTATAGTTGGCACCATTGAGAAAAAATTGAATCAATCAATGATTCTTAGATCACAAATATATAAATCCTTTCATTCAATTAACTATATGTAAATTTAGTGTCACAAAGTTATCTCAAGTGTCATTCATTTGTGACTATTATTTATATAGTCTGCTACTTTTGCTAAATTTAATTAAACAATTCGAAAAGGAAACTGGAAGTACACAATTGATGTGTTCACACGTTGGAGTAACACACTGTTCTTTCACATGTTCGGATAACACTGTTATTACAGAAGTACGGATTAAACTGTTCTGGATGTGTTGAATTTCTAACTGTCGTCTATATCACACATTTGTAGCGTTAAAATGTTATAACAATTTGCTGTGCTTATATCACAAGTATACATAAGCGTCGGTACTACGGATATTACCAAAAGTTGACATAAGGTAAGTTTGTACACATGTAGTACTGTTCTTGGAGCACTGTTCGTAGACATATTACTACGTGTTTAAAATACTGTCCTTCTCATTCTAATCGTTCATATATTCCTCATATTCACTTGTTAAAAAAATATAATTTGAATAAATTGGAGGACTATGTCCTTATCACAATAAGTCACTTCTCCACAGCGTTCTTTGGTTAACTTAAACATTAATTCGCTGGATTGTGATAGCTATCTGAGCGCTATAGGAGACAGGCCATGTTCACTGCCTTAGTCTTTGCGCTCAGGCGTAGTTAGCCTGTCGTCGGACATCTCGAGAGGACATCTGGAAAGTAAGTCTGCAATCGTATTTTCAGAGCCGCTGATGTGTCTAATCTCAAAGCTGTAATTTTGGAGTAACAAAGACCATATTGCGATCCTATGGTTTGTCGGTGTACCTGTAGTAATAATAGTTAACGGGTTGTTGTCTGTCTCCACGATGAAATGTTTACCTAACAAAAATGTAGACAATTTCTTAACAGCATAAATTAAAGCCAGTCCTTCCAATTCTGGAGTCGACCATCTCCTTTCTCTTGGTGACAATTTTGCGACTTACGTAACAGACTGGATGTAAGATGTCATCATAGGATTGTAACAAAACCGCTCCTATGGCTATGGAACTCGCGTCAATTCTCAATCTGAAAGGAATTTCCAAATTTGGCAATTTAAGGATGGGATTACAAGAAAAATATGATAATACTTTTGTAAATGCTGGTCTCAGGCCTTCTCTGTTTACAATCTTATTTGGTTGGTTTTTGGTTAATAGATTTGTAAAACTTTCTGTCAAACTAGAAAAATTAGGTATGAATCGTCTGTAATAATTCAGTAATCCTAACATGCTCCTTACTTCCTTCTTGGTTGTAGGAAGTGACAATTTTAGAATTTTCGAAACAATATTGTCATCAGTGGTAACAAATCCATTACAAATTTTATATCCTAGAAAAGTAATTTCATGGTAGGCAATTTCTACCTTTGATGGTTTCACTGTTAGGCCGTGTTGTCTGATGCGTTCAAATGTTTGTCGTAGTGTCGTTAGGTGTTCTGTCATTGTCCTAGTGTGTATACAGATGTCGTCCATGTATGATAGTATGTTTGGTATGTCTGCCAGTAGCAGTCTTGTCATCCTTACAAATGTGGCTGGGGCATTGACTAGCCCAAATGGTAGTTTACAACAATCGTATAGTCCCCAAGGTGTTGCAAATGCTGTCAAGTGTATCGAGTCTTCGGTCATGGGTATTTGCCAGTACCCTTTCGTCATGTCAAGTTTTGTAAAGTATTTGGCATCTGTCATCTCTGTCAGTATGTCCTCACAGTTAGCCATGGGTTCTAAATCTAACTGTGTTATTGCGTTGAGTTTTCGATAGTCAACGCATAGGCGTATTGAGTTGTCCTTCTTTTTGACAATCACAATAGGAGAACAATAATGTGATTGTGATCTTCTAATAATTTGGTTTTTCTCCAGTTCTAAAATTTCTTGATATAATTTGTCCTTGTAGTGTATGGGTATTGAGTACGGTCTGCATTTTATTGGTAAGTGAATCGTCAGTATGATTTGGTGTTCTACTAGATCTGTCTGTCCTGGATGGTTGGAGAAAATGGTCCTATAGTCTTGTAACAGTTGTCTGCAATTGTCGGTCTCAGTCTGAGAAAGATCAGGACATAGTTTGACGTCTTGTAGTGTGTCTGTCGTATCAAGTGATGGAACTGGTATTTCGTCTGTATCTTCTGAGTCTGTGTGGTCCACTACGGTTGTGCTTGCTGCTGTCTCGTCTTGGTCTCCGTCTCTGTTGTAGTAGGGTTTCAACATGTTAATGTGAAATATTTTGTTTTTGTTGTTTATTGCAACTTCGTAGTCTACAGTCGAAATTTGTCGTAATATTTTGAACGGTCCTTGCCATGAGTCTTTTAGGATATGTTTTTCACTGGGCAATAGAAGTAGTACGTCCTGTCCTGGTGTCAGTGATATTGTCCTATTTCCTCTGTTGGCATACTCCCTGTAGATGGCACCAGATTGTCTTAATGATTCTTTAGCTAGTATGCATGATTTCATGATCCTGTCACGTAATGTTGTTACATGTTCGTATTGGCCATGCAAGTAGGCTACCAGTCAACAGCATGCCACAACAAGCAATGCTGTACTGACCAGATGGAAACAGAGGAAGAGGCCGACCACGTAAACGTTGGACGTAGGGAATAACAGAATCCATGGGAATGTCGATATACGAAGCCCATAACCGGGCACTCTCACGAAGTTTATACTTCACCTCGACACCGCAAGGTACAAGAGGAACATGATGAGATGAGATGATGAGATGAGACGGTGATAATGTTATTTGCTCATTATCAAGTTCAGTTAACAAAGTATGATAAATTAATAATGGGCCGCGTGGTTTGGCACCATATACTAATTCAAAAGGTGAAAAACCAGTGCTAGAGTGAGGTACTTCTCGGTAAGCGAAACGTGTGGCAGGTAAAAAGGTGTCCCACTCATTTGGGCATTCTTGGGTGACTTTCGCTAACATATGTTTCAAGTCACCATTCATCTTCTCTATAATACCAGTTGAATGGGTGTGATAGGGGCTGTTGAAACACTGTTTAATGCCTAGCATTTTGTTAAAGGCTTGAGTCGCAGCAGAAATAAATAGAATCGTATCCGGAAATCCTATCCTAGAAAAGACATGGAAGAAGACTTCCATAACGTCCTTAGATGTAATATTTTTAAGCGGGATCGCCTCTGGCCAACGTGTACATAGATCAATTACAGTTAGAATATATTTATTCCCTCTTGATGTAACATGGTTTTAAGGACCTACGATATCTACTGAGATTTTCTCAAACAGCCTACTTGCAAGATCTGTTGTTTGCAGTTCTGCTTGAGTGTGTTTCCCTTTTTTCACAAGCTTCTGCCAGATGTCACACGATCTACAGTACTGCTTGATATCACTGCAGAATTTTGACCAGTAGAACTGTGTTAGTATCCTTGCTCTGGTTTTGGCATAGGCCATATGCCCTGCAAAAGGTATGTCATATGCTAGTTGCAATGCTTTTTTGCGGTGTTCAGTTGGTAACACCGTTTGCGCAATGGTATTGGCATCTTTTGTGTAGTACCTTGTTAGGATACCACATTCCAAATCAAAGTGCCAGTGTCAAAGAGCTGGATATATAGATATAAGTAGGACAAAGACAGAAGTAAGGAAAGGACAGAGACAGGACATAGATAAGAACCTTTACAAGAGAATAGATAGAGGGAGATAGTATCAGGAGGTAGAACGTCATACTGTTCTAAGACAGGACATAGTTAGGACACGGAGATGTCATAACTAGGACATAACGGGATCCATCCCAGGATAGGACAGGGGATGTTAACCACGAGGAACTACCCGTAAACAGACTGAACTGTAGTACAACTGTAGGTTAACGAGTACTAGACTACTGGACTACGTGTGAGGTGACGCAGCACTCAGCGCTGCTGACCGTATGAGAACTTGAAGACCAAGAAGTTAGCGAAACCTGTAAACTCGAGCAGACCGGACTTGACAGTTAGAGCGACAAGACGTGTGTGGTGTTACTCTAGCCACTGTGTAGTTTAGAAAGGACGCAGTTAGACATAGCGAGTGTGAAGAATGTATTTGAGTTATGAGTGCGATTAATGTATGCTCGAGAAGCGAGCAGTAAATATCTGTGTAGAATAAATATTGATTCCTATTATCATTCATACAATCGTGTTTGTGATCGTGAGGTATGAATGAAGTGGCCAGCATGCCTGTATGAAACCAGGTTCTTGACAGCCAGCTAGCATTCTTTGTTAGTTTTGGCTTTTGGCCCACAAGTTTAAAATATTTTTCTAATGATACATCGGCCTTTTGTGCCTTCACAAAATCTTCCCTCATGTTCTTAAGAGGTGTTATACTTGGACTTATTAATAGTTCTAAGGTCTCAGTTTGGTTGGTCTGAGATTGTAATTCAGCAGGTGATCTAGTTACTGCATTTGATAAAATACTTTCACAGCAAGATGATACAAAATTATGTTGCATATCATTCACTTCTGGAAGGATACCAATAATAATATCACAACATGGGTTACATAATGCTGCGCATTTAACCTTGCCTCTCAAGAATGGTGTTTGAATATATGCCCATGCAAGTGAGTATTTCTCAATATTTCCTGAGAAAGTTCTGCATGTCACATGTTTGCCTGTGTAATCTGTAGGTAAGATAAAGTCTTTCTTCAAACCAATGAGGGTGCTTCCGCTATCACGTAAAACACTGGCTACTTTGCCGTTAACATAACCTTCATGGATATTCAGCTTGCCTTTCGAATCTATAACTAGATTAGCTTCCTCATTTGATATCGGTATGGAGTGGCCGCATGTTAAAACGCCATCTTCATGGAAGCGGTTACAGGTTGTCCATTTCTCCAGATGAAATACATCAATGGTTTTATCTGCATTAACTGGATGTTGACTCTCTACTAGTTCTTCATCAGAGGAAGAGCTATCAAACATTGCCGCGTTGTCGTTTCTTGTCATCTGCTTTCCTTTACATGCATGACGCCAGTGGTCGTACGCTTTGCAAAGGTAACACTTGGTTAATCGTTTGTAGTTCTTTCTCTTTCTCTCTCTCTCTCTGTCTTGCTTGTCTATATAATTCTGTACGTATGTAAGATACCCAGGGTGTTTGTCACACATCTCACTTTCATTGTGTTGATAATTACAATATTTACAACGATAATTGTTACCAGCAGTTTGCCTAAAAGGTTTTTGACTGTTGTAAGTATTTGGTTTTGATCTTTCACATGTAGCAGCAGCTACGAATGCAGTGTCTTTCAGCACATTTGTAAAACAATCTTTATTTGCTGTAAAGTATGCCGAACCGCGTTTTTCAATCTGCTGTACACTCTCACATTCGCACTCTTGCAAAAAGTTTGAAAAGGGTGGTGGTAGAGAAGAGATGATTTTATCTCTTAATATCAGATCTTTCAACTTATCAAAATTGTTATCAATTTTAGCTGATGATAACCACTTACTAAATACATCCTGTACTACTGAAGTGTAGTCAGAGAACGTTTGTGTTGCTTTTGGAGATAACTTAGCAAACTGTTCTCTGTACCCTGCTTCATCTAATAGGAAATGAGCCATAATTTTAGCTTTCATATAATGATAGTCCTTTCTGAACTCTTTGGGGATAGTCTCTATAACTTTTAGTGGTTCCCCAGATAGACTTATCATATAGATGATGTTCCAATCTGTAACTGGGACCTGATAATGTTCCATTATCGTCTCAAAGTTCCGGTGAATGCTGAGATACAGTCCCCAGTAGAGTAATTTTTGACGATCCCTTGATACTTTTTGAATTGGTTTTCTTTTTCCTTCATTTCTAGCTTTTTAGATTCTTTATCGGTTGATGTTTCAAGCTCTAGCTGTTTAATTTTTAACTGCATTTCAAGTTCTCTTTTGCTCTGTGCACTAATCTCAGCTTTTCTTAGCTCAGCGTCTGTTTCTGCTTTTCTAGCCTCTAACTCTGCCTGTTTGTTTTTAGCATCTAATTCTGCCTTTTTCAGTTCCCTTTCAGCAGCTCTGTCCTCCCTTTCTTTAGCTTTTTCCTGTAATTGGACATACTCTGCATATTTTTCCTCACTCCACTTTGTTAACTCGTCTCCAGTTAACTTTAACTTTAATCCATATTCAATCAAGTCGTGTAACGAAGACATCGTGATTTTCCAAAATTGTTACACAGGATTTTATGCAAAATAGTTACAATATGTTAACAAATACAGTACATGTATCATATCATCATCAAGTGCCGTGCCGGCTGGCGTAGGCGTTCATGGCTCTCCACAGATCTCGGTCTCTGGTTTTCTGGATCAACTCTGCTGCTGATATTCCTCCGTGCCACCGTCTCAATCCATCCAGCATCATTTCTCTTGGTCTGCCTCTGCCTCTCTTCCCCTCGATCTTTCCAGTCGTCACGATGTTCTCAAATGCCTCTCTTCTCATTACATGACCAAAGAAAGCTGTTTGTCTCTTTCTTATTGTTGTATATAGTGTTCTAGTTTCATTAGCCTGTTTCAGGCAGTCGTCGTTAGTTACTCTGGCAGTCCAAGGAATTCTCAACATTCGTCTCAGGAACCACATCTCTGTTGCTTCTAATTTCTTCTTAATTTGTTCATTTACATTCCAAGATTCACTGCCATACAGCAAAACTGGTTCTACATAGCATTTCAGCACTCTCTTTCTTACACTCAGTGATAGTGACCTATTGCACAAGATACTCTTCATTTTCTGAAATGCGGCCTTTGCCTGTCCTGTTCTGCTCTTAATCTCTGTTGTACATCTTCCATCTGATGTTATAAATGTCCCTAGGTATCTAAAATTATCCACTTGGTTAAGAATTGTTCCTTCTATTTCTATGTCACATTTTAGTGTCACCATTTTCTTTGATATCACCATTGTTACTGTTTTCTTGATATTCAAGGAGAGTCCTTTCCTTGCACTCTCTGTTACTACAGTGTCCAACAATTGTTGTAGGTCTGTTGATTTATCTGCCACCAATACTGTGTCATCTGCATAGCGTATATTATTTATATTATAACCTCCAACTAGTATTCCTGGCATCTCTTTGATCTCTCTCATTATTACTTCGCTATATAGGGAGAAGAGATCTGGTGACAAGACACATCCCTGTCGTATTCCTAGCTTTATGTGTTCGTAACTACCCTCTTTATTTCCAATTTTAATTGCTGCTACTTGGTTCCAGTAAATATTCTTTATTATTCTTAAATCTTTCCCATCAATGTTGATATCTTCCAACATTTTAATCAGCTCATCATGTTTCACTTTATCAAATGCCTTAGTATAATCTATGAAGCATAAATATATGTCTTTCTGTTTCTCTATTGACCTTTCTATTAGTGTCCGTAATGTATATATTGCATTGTTTGTGCCCTTTCCCTCCACAAATCCATACTGTTCTTCACTAATTTCCATTTTTATTTTCTTTCTGGTTCTTCTCATTATGATTCTGAGCAGAAGCTTAGTGATATGGTTTATGAGGTTAATTGTGCGAAAATCTTCACATTCAATTGCTCCTGATCTTTTTGGTATAGCTATAAATACGGATTTCAGCATATCACTGGGTATATATCCACTGCTGTAAATATCATTTAACATTTTTGTTAATATATATACTCCAAATTCTCCCAATACTTCTAATTCTTCTATTGTGATTTCATCTGGTCCAGCTGTTTTTCCTTTCTTCATATATTTCATAGCGTCAGCGACTTCTTCTTTTACAATAGGTGGACCTTCTAAGTTACTTTCTTCTGTTAATTCTTCCCTTTCCCCATCATATAATTCTTTGATATACTCATTCCACCTCTTCATTATATCATCTTCCACTAATAATATCTTTCCTGTTTTTGATTTCAAACACCCTGCATTTATTCTTATTTTTCTTCTCGCGAGCTCACTGATTTTACTGTGCATATTTTTTGTATCTTTAATGGCATTTAATTCAATTTTTTTGCACTGCTCATTTAACCAACTTTCTTTTGCCTTCCAACATTTATCTTTTATTTCTTTATTTATCTTAGCATATTCTTGTTTGTCATTTTTACTCTGTTTTCTTTTGTCCATCAGCATTAGGATTTCTTCACTCATCCATTTTTTCTTAGCTATTTGACTGTATTTTACTGTATAGCTATTGCATTGTACCTATTTTTCACAGTATATTGTATATGGGTGGGGGAATGTGCGGGAGGGGAGATTGCGTGGGTGAGGGATGTGTGTGTGGGTGGCTGTGGAAGGTGTGTTTGGGTGTGGGATGTTCGGGTGGATGAGAGATGTGCATGAGGGATGTGTGTGAGAGTGGGGATGTGTGTTTGGCTGGGTGATTGGGGTGTGTGAGTGTGGGTGGGTAGGTGGGGATGTATATGTTGATTCGAGTGTAAGTGATGGATGTGTGGGGAATGTGTAGATGGGTGGGGAATATGTGCTTTTGAGTAGTTGAGGGATGAGTAGTGTTTGGTGGATGTGTGTAGGGGATGTGTGTATGGGTAAGGGATGTGTGGGTGGGTGGGGATATGTGTGTGTGGGTGGGGGACGTGTGTGAATGCGGGATGTGTGGGTTGGTGGGGTGTGTGTGGTGGGATTTGTGGTTGAGGAATGAGTGGTTGGGGATGGGTGATTTGGGTGTTTAGGTGGATGGGTGGAAGATGTGTGGGTGGGTGAGTGTGTGTGGGATGGGGTGGTGTGGGTGTGGGATGTTTGTGGGTGGGTGGGGAGATGTGTATGGGTGGGGGTGTATGTGTGGATGGGTGTGGGATGTACGTGTGTGTTGGTGAGGGAGATTGTGTGGGTGGAGGAAGTGTGGGTGGGGGAGATTGTGTGGGTGGTGTGTGTGTGGCTGGGTGCATGATGTGTGGGTGGGTGGGGGAATGTGTGTTTGGGGGATGTGTGTTTGGCTGAGTGGTTGGAGGTGTGTGGGTGGGTGAAGGATGTATGGGTGAGTGAGTGTATGTGTGGGTTGGGGGATGAGTGAGGGTTGTGTGTTGGGTGGGGAGATTGTGTACGTGTGGGATGTGTGGTTGGGCGATATGTCGGTGGTGGGGGAATATATGTGTGCCTGGGGTTGCGTATGTGTTTGGGTGCTGCATGTGGGTGGGTGGGGTGGGGGGTGTTTGTTGTGGTGGATGTGTGGTGGGTGGGGGTGTGTCTCATAACATTGTAACATGCATTGTTTATGTTTACAACATTCATTTGACAATGTTTTTTTTTAAACAATGTTTTCCCGTAGTGAATTTGAATAATGAAGACACAAAAAATAGATTGCACGATTTATTGTCTGGCATATTTCGCTGCATCTCGTCAGTTACGTACTGCAGACATCACACACGTGTCGAGACGTGCTCGAGAGTTGTCATTTGGTTGAAAGTGATAGTGCCTTCCGTGTGTCGTTCAACACACAGAGTAGTCGGTTGTTAAGGTGTGCTGACGCCATAGTGATCAACTTGCGTAAGCCGACGTTGTGCAAGCAGAAAGACATGTTAGTCAGTTTAAAATTACCGTGGTAGACAGTCGACATTACTGTGCTGTCAGGGTCTTGTTTGTAAGACCAAAGGCTCGTATAAACTAACAGGCGTGAAAACAATCACTCACACTAACTGAGTGTAGCAACACTCGGCGATATAACTCAATCACTTTTAATCGCACTTCTCACACAGCAAACATATCAGGCATCGCGCAAAGTCCGTGATAATGCCATTGCTCGAAACATTCAATGTACATACATCAATACATAAATGCAATAGAATATACACTCACGCACCCTGTATTCTAACTTAACAATGCATACAGCCATCAAGCATTGACTCATGCACCGCAGCACACTTTCATGTCCGTCCAGTCTGAAGTCCTAGGTTCGTCTCCTCTAATAGCCGTGATAAGGGTAGTGGGGTAGGGGGTATCCCCTATCAAAGGAGAAGTAAGGCGCCTCCTTCCCTCCGCTAGCCTACGGGACACCCTTGGGCAAGGTGGAGTACCCGTTTAGCCCCCCGATCAGGGTTACGCTCCCGGGTAGGTGGAACCCGTTAGCTTTGGACAGCAATCCATCTAGGAGACGGAAAACTCCAAATATAAACCCCCAAGTTCAAGGTGGACCAGCGTGTTGAGGAACTGGATGGCCATGGGTTAACTGGTCGTGAACGTTGGACGTCTGGCAGGCGTGCGGGGCGGCACCAGGCGTATGGACTCCTGCAGGACATCCCCTGCCTCTTCCCTAGCAAGCAGGCAATGCTAGGGTGACCGTTTATTTCCTGCAATATCCAAACTTTGCCTATGGATTATTTAAACATCGGGAATCGTCGCCGGAGCTACGGAGCACGTGCTCTGCGCTTGACACATCCCTCAGAGGCTAGCGAAGAGAGAGAGTGAGGAGGAGAAGACGAGGAAATGGTGTGAGACGACGGCATAGAAATAGGAGGGCAGGCGCCAGGAGAACAAGACGAAAAGTGGAGAGACTAGGTTTCAACTATGTAAGAGTGGGATACTGGAATTGTCGCAGTGCCAGACAGAGAGGTCCTGTATTGGAGAGACTAATATATGATTTTGACGTCCTCATGCTCCAGGAGCTAAATACAGACAAATACCATTGCCCTGGGTACGCCAGTTATATAAACCCTATACTGGGCAGAAGAGACATGGACAAGGTCTGCTGGTGAAGGAAGGAGTGAAGCATGTGGTACTCGACTTGAGCCAGTGGAATCACAGTGCAAGAGAGGTCCAGGGTATACAAATGGAGATTGGTGCATAAGTTGGAACATCATAAATGTATATGCCCACAGTGGACTGTTTTGTCAGAAAGGAACATTGGGACTGGCTCAAGGAACTGGAGGAATTACCAGGTGATAGGCTACTCATATGTGGAGACTTCAATGCAAGGAACAGAGATTGGGACAGTAGTGGAGAAAACCGACAGGGAATTGCCCTTGCAGATGCTATGGTGAACTCCGATGTGGTCTGCATAAATGATGGTAGGCCGACAAGAATGGCAATGAGGCCTGGCGATGCAGACACAGCTATTGACTTGGCACTTGTCTCCCAGTCATCAGTCCTTGATGTGAAGTGGATTGTTTTGAATGACCATGGGAGTGACCACATGCCATGCTCAGTCCTGCTCTCTAAACCCAGGAAAGTTAAAGATGGGAGAGCGCGCAAGACCTTCCGGTATGAGAGGACCGATTGCCTTCTTGGACGCCTCAGAAAAGAGGCATGCAACAGGACTGTTAAAACTCCCTTTTTGCAGCCCCCATGGTGGACCCCAGAAGTAGACCATGCTTGGAAAGCAAAGAGAGCTGCAGTGAAACAGCTAAAGAAAGTGCGACAGACACTTCGAAGCTCACGAGAGGAAGTGGACACAGCGGAAAATGTCAAGAAAGACAAGGTGGAGGTTTTCAAGCGCTGTGCTGCAGAGGCCAAAAAAGGCAAAATGGGAATGTTTCATGAAGGAGATTGGAGGTGATAAAACACTGCAAAAATTCTGGAAACTGCACAGGCAAATGCAGAGAAAAGATCGGCCGATGACAGTGGGAACAATCTATAGAGATGATGGTGTGCGCGTGACAACAGACAAAGAGAAAGGGGAGGCGTTTCTCCAGAGATTTTTAGAGCAGACCAATCATAATGATGCGGACACCAGGGATGCAGTTAGAGAGGAGCTATCTGGCACCACGAAGAATATGCAGTATGAAGACATCATACGAGTGGAAGATGTTAAACACATTTTGAAAAAGGCAAAAGACACGGCACCAGGGCCCGATGGAGTCAGGTATGGCCACATGAAGGGTTTGAGCGAAGCAGACCTGGAGGAGATGACCGACTGCTTTAACCAGAGCATTAGGACAGCATCAGTACCGCAGGATTGGGTGCACAGCTATCTCATCCCTCTCCCAAAACCATTCAAGGATCAGTCAAAGCTTAGCGGCTTTAGGATCATCATCCTTTCAAAATACATTTGGGAAGGTTTTAGAGAAGATAGTCGCTGTTAAGCTGCAGGATTGTTTTGGAAAGGGGGAAGCTTCTTCAAGAGGCCTGGGGAGCTACAGGCCAGGAAAAGATACCTGGTCTAATGCAGCCACTTTTGCCTTTGATGTTTATGAGGGGTTCCAGAGAGACAGGAAACGATGGCGGTAGCGCTTGATCTCGAGGATGCGTACAATAGAGTTCGATATGATATTTTGATGACCGCACTGATGGAGAAGGGGGTCAATCCCTGGTTGGTGAACTGGATAGCAGCCGTCCTGCACTCTCGTCGGGTTGTTCTCCGTCTGGGCGCATGGACCTCAGAGCCACATATGTTAACCCCGGGACTGCCACAGGGATCTGCAGTCTCACCGGTGCTCTTTAATGTGTATACGAGCAAGATTGCAAACCTAGAAGCACCAGGGGTTGGAAGAATACTAACATTTGCAGATGATATTCTTGCATATAGGCAGGGGAGAGATAGGGAGCAAACAGCCCAGGATTTACAGGCGACAGTAGATGAAGTGATTGACTGGTGCACAGAAATGAGTGCTGTCATCCACCCGGAAAAGGCGGCTGTTTTGTGGTGCTCTCTGGACAACAGGATTGTAAGAGCTGATGTCCCAAGCCTCGCGATAGATGGTAGAAATGTCAGCAGAGAGAACAAACTGAAGTATCTGGAGATCACATTTGACAGGAGCCTATCCTTCAAGGACCATGTGGAGACGGTCGTGACAAGAACTCAAAAGGGACTCAATGCACTTAAAACTATGGCTGCAATGGACATAGAGCAGAGAATGTTGTTCACACTATACCAGCACTTGATCCTTTCAGTAATTGATTATGGATTAGGTCTGCTCACTGTCTCAGAGAGTCAGCTGGTGAAGTTAGAGCGCATACAGAACGAAGCTATGCGGGTCATTCTGGGATGCACTAGAGACACCCCAGTAGTGTGTATGCGTTACATCCTTGGTCTGCCGACTGTTGCTGGTAGGCTCAAGGTGATGCAGGCGAAGGCATACCTCAGAGTAGCTGCAGACACAGACCACCCACTGCATGAGGCGCTGGACGCAGTTAAGGGTCAGCGACTGATAAGAGGGAAATCATGGATGGCTCAGGCGGAGGATACGATCAGACAGGTGTGCCCCCTGGAGAACATTAGGCGTGGAGAGGAGTGGGTCAGAGTGCCAGCGGAGCAGTCAGACTTGTGCAGAGTTATAATCACATTAAGCCGGGAGTGCAGGGAGTGGCCAGCAGGGGCCACGGAAGTGGAAATCCAGCAACTAATTACAGGACAATGCTCACTCGAGTGATGTGATTATCTACACAGATGGTTCGGTGTCAAGAGGTGAGAGAAGTGGCTGGGGTTTCATAGCCAAAGCTAATGGTCGATGCTTTGGGGCAGGAGAGCCTGGCATATGATACCACAACATCCAGCTTAAGAATGGAATTGGAGGCAGTCACTGCGGCTCTCCGCTGGATGGAGAATACGACACACACACACACACACACACACACACACACACACACACACACACACACACACACACACACATTGTGATTGTAACTGACTCAGAAAGCATGCTGACGAGGGTGAGGACGGGCAGACTTCGTGCGGAGTGGCTTGCTTCGCTTCGGAGGTCACGGGTGACAAGCATCGCCTGGATCTTTTCTCAGGGGCATGCCGGTGTGCTGGGAAATGAACAGGCGGACAGATTGGCTGGCTCTGCAGATCTTGGTGGAGTATTGATACATGACAAGGCAGACGTGGTTGCGGCCTTGTGGGAGCACGTGCACACCTCGGAGGAGCAAATGGATCACCATGGTCTGGCAAGAATGAGACAACGAGGAGTGACGAAGGGATCTGGCCGACGCTCAACGCTCAAAGGAAAGGCGAGACGGACTTATAATCAGATTGCTACTGGTGCTATTAGTGTTGGAACTCTTCGCTGGCTGCTGGGGATGGGGACGGTGCACTTATGGGAATGCCCCGAATGCTGTGATGTCGATTCCTAAATCAATCAATCAATCAATCAATCAATCAATAGCCGTGATGCCTCGTTGGCCCGGCTGTCCGGTCTCGTGGCTTCCGTGTCCCACGCTGAACTCTGGCCATGCACTGCGCAATAACGCGAGTCGAGTTCAAAGTCGTACCTGGTCGTTATTGTCAGGCGCGGGCGATGAAGACTCTGAGATTTTGACACTCTCCCCCGCCCTCTCCTATGAAAGGTATAGCCTTTCGTTACTGGTACTTATAGTTGGGTTACCTTTTAAAGTCAAAATCGACTCTCTGATATTTATTAACCTGTATTACATGATATATTTTTCCTTCAGTGATGCCACACGGCCACTGTCATCAAGTAATTTCCCCTAGTTGGAATTATACTTCAGTTGATAGTGGACTTAGCCAGTCCGGTACTTCTCTGCGACTAACGCTATCTCCAAAGCAACGCAGTACCTCACGACAAATAGAAAAACAATCACAAAAAGAGACATGTCAGGTCTTAAGTCATCTTCCTTATTAGATATCTTCAGGATTAGACCCCAGCCGATATGGTAGGATTGTCCAATCCTGGTCCTCAACTTCAGTATTTATATTCCACGCATAGTTGATTGTCACATTGTGACCTGTGGTTGTTCTGGTTATCCTGAACAAAATAATACATACATGATTACATTTTAACAATATTTCAAATAGTTTCCCCTTATATGTAATGGTGAAACACAAAGGGAGGTAATTTCTACTTTCTTTCAAAAAATAAAGTACATTTGTAAGTTATCTTCTAAGCGTCATGGTTTGATATTTAATTTCAATAATGACATAGATGGCATTATTGAGAAAAAATTAATCAATCAACGATTCTTAGATTACAAATATAAAATCCTTCCATTCAAATAAATACATGTAAATTTCGTGTCACAAGGTTATTTCAAGCGTCATTCACTTGTGACTATTGTTTGCATAGTCTGCTACTTTTCCTAAATGTATTACACCGTTCAAAAATAGAAACGGAAGTACGCAGTTCATGTGTTGGCACGTTGGATTAACACACTGTCGTTTCACATGTTCGGATCACAGTTCTTACGAAAATACCGATTAAATTTGGAATAACACAATGTTCTTTCTTATGTTAGGATTAAGCTATTCGTAAAGAAATACGGATTCAACTGTTCTGGATGTAGATTTCGTAACTGTCGTCTATTTAATCACAGTTGTAATGTAAATGTTAAAATACTGGAACAAATTGTTGTGCTTATATCGCAAGTATTCATAAGCGCAGGTATTTCGGATATTACCCACAGATGGTGTAAGGTAAGTCTGTACACAGAAGTAGTACTGTTCTTGAAGCACTATTACGTTTAAAATACTGTCTGTCCTCATTCTAATCGTTCATCTATACCACATATTCACTGGTTAAAAATATAAGTAGAATAAACTTGAGGACTTCGTCCTTATCACAATAATGTCACTTCTCACAGCATTATCTGGATAAATTCAACAATATTTCGCTGGACTGTGATAAATCGCTGAGCGCTATAGATAATAGGCTTCGTTCACTGCCTCAGTCTTTGCGCTCAGGCGTAGTCGGTCTGTCATCGGACATCTCGATAGGACATCTGGAAAGTAAGTGTTATGAGTTCCGCTGATATGTTTAACTTCAAAGCTGTAATTTTGGAGTAACAAAAACCATCTTGCGATCCTATGATTTGTCGGTGTACCTGTGGTGATAACCTTTAATGGATTGTTGTCCGTCTCTACAATAAAATATTTTCCCAATAAATATGAAGATAATTTCTTAAAGGAATAAATCAAAGCCAATCCTTCAACTTCGAGGGTAGACAACCTCCGTTCTCTTGCTGACAATTTACGACTTACATAACAAAAAGGATGGAGGATGTCCTCATAGGACTGTAACAAAACTGCCCCGATAGCTATGGAACTGGCGTCAGTCCTCAATCTGAAAGGTATATTCAAATTTTGCAATTTAAGGATGGGATTACGGGAAAATATGCCAATACTTTTGTAACTGCCGGTCTCAGGTCTTCCCTGTTTACAATTTTGTTTGGTTGGTTTTTGGTTTGTAAATTTGTGAAAATTTCTGTTACACTAGCAAAGTTAGGTATGAATCGTCTATAGTAGTTGAGTAAACCTAACATGCTTCTAAGTTTGTTTTTGTTTTTTGTTTTTTTGTTGTTTTTTTTTGTCGTTGGGAGTGACAATTTATGAAATTTCGAAACAATGTTGTCATCAGTAGTGACAAATCTATCAGAAATCTTATATTCCAAAAAAGTAATTTGGTGGTAGGCAATCTCTACCTTTGATGGTTTCACTGTTAGGTCATGTTGTTGGATGCGGTCAAATGTGTGTCGGAGTGTCGTCAGATGCTCTGTCATTGTCCTAGTGTGTATGCAAATATCGTCCATGTAGGAAAGTATGTTCGGTATGTCTGCCAGTAACAGTCGTGTCATCCTTACAAATGTTGCTGGGGCATTGACTAGCCCAAATGGTAGTTTACACCATTCGTATAGTCCCCAAGGTGTTGGAAATACTGTCAGATGTATTGAATCTTCAGTCATGGGTATTTGCCAGTACCCTTTCGTCATGTCAAGTTTTGTAAAATATTTTGCATCTGTCATTTCTGTCAGTATGTCCTCACAGTTAGCCATGGGTTCTAATTCTAACTGAGTGATTGCGTTTAGTTTTCTGTAGTCTACGCCACAAACCATCAGTGACTATACCTTTACCTTTTCTCAAGACGTGACCAATAGAATGTCGACAGTCTGTTTTTATGCCTTTTACCACTTCTCATCATGAATTTTTTACTGTATTTTCTGTACTGAAGTAGTAGGTCTTGTAAGTTTCAATGTGTTTTATTTACCTCCACAGGTTAATTTTGCACCAGAACCTCACTTCTTGACAGTCCATACTGTTGGCACCGAAGAACGCAATGGTAACTGGCATCATGTAATCAGAGAACGTGAGAATTTTGAAAGCCGTATACTAGACTTGGAAAAAATATTGAACCCAGTCTTGAGGGACAACCACAGAAGAAAAGTCATCGAACAAAGGACAGCAGTGAAGAAGGCAGCTGTAGACTAATTAGCATGTATATCTCTCTGCCCTATTAAAACAGTTATAACCAGAAATAAACTAGTATGCAGTTCCTTAATGTCGTTGGCGAGGGTATGAGTATTATGTTGGACAAATGGCCAGTGGTTGTGTGGTAGATGTTTAGTTTTGGTGATAGGAAAGAAGTGTTGGTAGAATTCTACAGTACAAGAAGCAAAATTTGTTTGAGTCCAAGTGATTTGTCTGTAAGCTCTGTGTGTCATGTGTTTCCTTATTATATGTTTGTGTTCTAGTAGTACTTGTTGGGTGGTTCATCTGATATGGTTTAAGTGTTAATTTGTGAATTGTTTTGTATGATATGTTCTTGTTGTCTTTGTGTATCTCATTACGTAATCTTTAATAGAGCCCAAATTTGGGAAATTTCATGTAAAGTGTATATTAGAATAAGTTGTGTTATAGCAAGTTGAAGATGTCAGCCATGGGAAATGGATCTTTTGGAATACTCGGATGAACTATCCCCGATGGACTCACAGATTACATGGCCATACATGTTGTTAACTGTCATGGGTGTTTCAATGGAGCACGTGTACAATGGAGGTTTTGAAGTTCTTGGTGATGTAACCACTTTGTATTAGAAAGCAACCAAGACTGTGGAGAGATGAGTGCTGTATAAGGGTTTCTGTACCAGATACGGTGAAGGTCTTTGGTAAAGTAATACAAGGAAAGGGGTGACATTGATAGCGTCTTTTCAGATAAGACACATTTGACTACAGAAGTTACATTTCTTTCTTAGTTTTGTGGACTTACTTTTTCCATAGCTATTTCTGTACTTGACCTTTTCCCCTTTTGGTGACTTATTTATAAGTTTAGTTGAAATATTTCTGTCTTTGGACGATGTTTTTCATACTTGGTTATTTTTCATATATTTCTGTATTTGCCATAACTTCTTCTAAGACTTTGTTCATGTCTGGTAATGTAAGCTCTGAGCCGACAAGACAACGGCATGAAAACAAAACCAATAAAGAAAATCAACAAAAAAAACTTGGTTTCAATATATCAAAGAATGTATTATTCATCAAAACACTTTAGTGATATAAGAAAAAATCAATGACATACATGAGTAGTGAAAAACAGTTTAGTGATATATCGTAAGAAAAAATCAATGACATACATGATTAGTGAAAAACAGTTTAGAGATATAAGAAACAATCAATGACATAGATGATTAGTGAAACACCAAAAAGTTCTGGATTAGTGATCTTCATTCTTCTGGGCTCTGCTGGTTGACTATCAAAAACACTGTTGTTGTCGAAGTCATCACACATACCTTATTTGTTTCGGATCCAGAATAAAGACATGTATGAGATATCATACAAGATATCTGAATACTTCTTTTTATCATACCAAAACCACCCGATAGCGGTGGTCGACGCTTTTTTCTAATACTACCATTTGATTGGGTAGCATAATCGAGAGGTCCTTGCAGTACGCCTTAAGGGCTGCCAAGCTGTCTCTATCATTTGGTTGGATATCCTCTGCTACTATGAGTGGAGGTGTTGCCAGGGTGTCTAAGGGTGTCATCCTTTCTCGTGATGTCTGGTGATGTAAGTACCGTTGTAGGTTCGAATTGTATAGATTGGTACGTATCTGACAGGGATAATCATTGTGAATGTTCCCATTATGGCGGGTAAGGTTATCATTGAAGATACAGTGGTGGCAGTCTGGTACTTGCGTTAGACTACGATGATGATGTAAATAGACAGGTGGTGCTGTCGTCTCTGGTATTGCAGTGTTTGGTGTATTCATACGTGGCTGATGACGTATTCGTTTGTGTTTTTGTAGGACGTCGTTCGTATTATACACCTTATCACATAACTGACAGGGATATACTTGGTCTTTCCCCTCGTGAATGGTCCGAATGTGACGATTAAGGGTATACTTATCACAATAGGCTTTGTCGCACACTGAACACGTGAAAGTAGATCTGGTGGTCATATTGATAAACTGTTTTTTTTTTCCGTTTCTTACACCACCAAAAAGTTCTGGTGTATACAATGTTTCAATGTTTTATCAGCTGCCGACGACACGAACAATGCTCACACCAACCTGTTTCACTGCTGTGGCTAGCCAAGTCAGTACGTGAACAATATCTGCTTACTACACTGCTCACACCAGCCTGAAGCACCTCTGTAGATACCCAACTCAGCCCGTGAACTGGTACTGTGCTCACAAGAGACGCCTTCTATTTTATACACTGGGTCTGCACCCTACATAGCTGACGTGGCAGTTAGACAAGCTATTCTTGTACTTGTATGTGTGTACACGTGTGTGTATAGTTGTGATGACAGTAGTAATCCTAGGCGATGGGTGTGTCTGTGTATGGTTGTCTTTGTGTTTGTATGTGTGTGTGTGTGACCCTCTTTGTGTCTTTGTGTGTTTTTGTTTGTAGGTGTGTATTTGTGTAATCGACTATGGGTGTGTACTTGTGTGTACTTGTGATGACAGTAGTAATGGTATGGTTGCCTTTGTGTTTGTATGTGTGTGTGTGTATTTGTGTAATTGATTATGGGTGTGTACTTGTGTGTACTTGTGATGACAGTAGTAATGGTATGGTTGCCTTTGTGTTTGTATGTGTGTGTGTATTTGTGTAATTGATTATGGGTGTGTACTTGTTGTGGTACCAGTAGTAATGGTTTGGGTGTGTTGTTGTGTGTTTTTGTTTGTAGGTGTGTATTTGTGTAATTGACTATGGGTGTGTACTTGTGTGTAGTAATGGTATGGTTGCCTTTGTGTTTGTATGTGTGTGTGTGTGTGTGTGTGTGTGTGTGTGTGTGTGTATTTGTGTAATTGATTATGGGTGTGTACTTGTTGTGGTACCAGTAGTAATGGTTTGGGTGTGTTGTTGTGTGTTTTTGTTTGTAGGTGTGTATTTGTGTAATTGACTATGGGTGTGTACTTGTGTGTACTTGTGATGACAGTAGTAATGGTATGGTTGCCTTTGTGTTCATGTGTGTATGTCTGTGTGTGTGTGTGTGTGTGTATGTGTGTGTGTGTGTGTGTGTGGTTGTTGTGATGACAGTAGTAATGCTAGGAGATGTGTTTGTCTGTGTATGGTTGTCTTTGTGTTTGTACTTGAGTGGTTGTTTATTTGTTTATGGGTGTGTACTTGTGTATAGTTGTGATGACAGTAGTAATCCTAGGCGATGGGTGTGTCTTTGTGTCTGTACGCTTGTAGGTGTGTACGTACAAGTGTATCAAGTGTGTATGTGTGTAGTTGATGTCTGGTTCTATTTGTGTTCATGTCTGTACGCTTGTAGGTGTGTACGTACAAGTGTATCAAGTGTGTATGTGTGTAGTTGATGTCTGGTTCTATTTGTGTTCATGTGTGTATGTCTGTGTGTGTGTGTGTGTGTGTGTGTGTGTGTGTGTGTGTGTGTGTGTGGTTGTTGTGATGACAGTAGTAATGCTAGGAGATGTGTTTGTCTTTGAGTGTTTTTGTGTATTTGTTTATGGGTGTGTACTTGTGTATAGTTGTGATGACAGTAGTAATCCTAGGCGATGGGTGTGTCTTTGTATTTGGCTGTCTTTGTATTTGTCTTTGCAGTAGGTGTGTATTTGTGTAATTGATTATGGGTGTATAGTTGTGATGACAGTAGTAATAGTATGGGTGTGTCTTTGTGCTTGTCTGTCTTTATGTGTATGTCTGGTTGTCTTTGTATTTGTATGTGTGTTTGTGTTTATGTATTTGTTATAGACAAGGAGACTCGTGTAGACGCTGATATATCGCCTAGAGGAACAGTTCAAGCACCTGGAACCGTATTGACACCGGGTGATCTGCGGGCCCGATCGACATCACCATTCTTATTATAAACATCGCTATATCGACCCCTAATACCCCTTACCACCATATCCTTCTTTATAAGCTTTTCGGTGAAGAACCCACCCTTGCAGTTACTACCACTTATAACACCACCCCGGCGGCCTCTTTTATCCCTGAAGACCGGAGAATGCCTTCGTATTACACGACCCTGATTGTTTCATTATTGAACCCACTTTGTTTTTACTTTTGTCTCTGTGTTTTACTGTGTCAGACTCCTACACCTCTCTTTTTGTTCAGTAAACAACTACACCTCCTTGTTCAGTAACCACCTCTTACTTCGAGTATAACCACGACCCATCACACCCTTGTTTATCACCACGCATACACATTATGTCTACGCCACCACCATATACCCATGAGTAGAACGACCCATCACACCCTTGTTTATCACCACACATACACATTATGTCTACGCCACCACCATATACCCATGAGTAGAACGACCCATCACACCATTGTTCATCACTACCCATACACATTCCTATACGTAACCACCATATACCCATGAGTATAACGACCCATCACACCCTTGTTTATACAGCACTACACATTCATATATGTAACCACCATATACCCATGAGTAGAACGACCCATCACACCCTTGTTTATACAGCACTACACATACACATTATGTCTACGCCACCACCTTATACCCATGAGTAGAACGACCCATCACACCCTTGTTTATCACTACCCATACTAATACACGTAACCAAAATAACTTTCCCCCTTCGCTTTCCAGAACCAACTAAACATTTACCTTAATTACTTTTACACCCACCAGGCAGGCGAAGTAAAACCCGTTCCCACGAAAAAACCCGTTCTCAACAAATATTTCACCCGCCCAACTCAAAATATTTCCTTCATAAATCATGCCTCCAGATTCTGGAGCCGAGTCGACAAATTTCCCCATATTTCCTTCATAAACCCTATCAACCTACCTGTGTAGGCTGAAAGTGGGGTCTGGAATCCATACTATACTACTTGTGTCCTACGTGGGCGTGCATCTGTCAAGGGTCAGTGTGTCCTACGTAAGCGTGCATCTGTCAAAGATTAGTGTCCGACCTCGGCGAGCATATGTAAAAGGTCAGTCTGTCCGACCTCGGCGTGCATCTGTCAAAGGTCAGTCTGTCCGACGTGGGAGTGCATATGTCAAAGTTTAGTGTGTCCGACCTCGGCGTGCATCTATCAAAGGTTAGTGTGCGACCTCGGCGTGCATATGTCAAAGGTTAGTGTCTGACTTCAGCATGTATATGTCAAAGGTCAGTCTATCCGACCTCGGCGTACATGTGTCAAAGGTCTGTGTCCGACCTCGGTGTGCATGTGTCAAAGGTGTGTGTCCTTGAGACAATTTCCAACTTTCAAACATTTAGGTAGGATTTTCTTTCCTAACAATTTTGCCTGTGGACCTACGCCCTAAGAAATGTGTGCGATTCGTATTTCATCTTCTTCTTCTTCTCTTCTTCCATTTACCTCAGTGAAGTGTTAGACGGAGATTTAAAGATCTTTTATGCCCTCTTTCAATTTTTTTTTTTTTGTAAGCTGGTATTCATTTCTCTAAGGTTGTTATTGATAACATCATTCCATCTTTTACGTGGTCACCCTCTTGATCTGTACCCATTATATTTCTTCAGTGTGGCTATTTTTTTTTTTGGCAGACAGTATCAGGGCCTTCTTGTGAGGTGGCCAAATAATTTAATCTGCTGTTCTTTAATGAAGTGCCTGACCTAGTCTTCCTCTAAATTCCTAATTCTATATCTCACGGTTATTCCTACAGCTCTTCTAAGGCACCCCATCTCTGTTGTCATTATTTTGCACTCATTAAGGATTCCAAGTGGATAATTTTAAAGGCTAGGGACATTTATAACATCAGACGGGAGGTCACAACAGAGATTAAGACCAGAATAGGGCAAGAAAAAGCTGCATTTCAGAAAATGAAAAGTATCTTATGCAATAAGTCACTATCATTGAATGTAAGAAAGAGTCTGCCGAAGTGCTATATAGAGACTGTTTGTCTGTATGGCAATAAATCTTGGAATGTAAATGAACAAATTAGAAAGAAATTGGAAGCAGCAGAGATATGGTTCCTAAGACGAATGCTGCGAATTCCTTAGACTGCCAGAGTAACTAACAACGATTGCCTGAAAGAGGCTAATGAAACTAGAACATTATATACAACAATTAGAAAGAGACAAACAGCTTTCTTTGATCATGTTATGAGAAGAGAGGCATTGGAGAACATCGTGACGACTGGAAAGATAGAGGGGAAGAGAGGCAGAGGCCGACCAAGAGAAATGATGCTGGATGGATTGAGACGGTGGCATGGAGGAATATCATCAGCAGAGTTAATCCAGAAAACCAAAGACCAAGACCTGTGGAGAGTCATGAACGCCATCTGGTTTGGCACTTGATGATCTCAGTAGGCTAGATATTCGAGCTCCCTACCCCTGAGATCAGGGGCGTGTGTTATCATTAGACACATTGTAGGTCAGCATGACCGAATGGATAAGAATGCGTGTTCTTAAACATCCGGTGTGCTAATGCCGAGATAAGTGGTTCAGTCCCTACAACGGAAAGTTGGACTAAATTGTTGACCTATCGTCCTTGACTTGGAGACTTAAATTACAAGTAACTCTGAGATCGGAGTGGGTTCGCCTGATTGCGAGGGACAAGGGTAATAAGGAAAGATAATCCACACGCAAAATTCAGTCCAGCACTACTAGAAGTAGTGTGTATGTACTACGCTTGAGTTTAAAGCGAGCGAGAGAACAAACAATTAATTAAAATTACATTTGTTCTAGGACATATTGGCAGTCCCACGCTGAGATCGAACCCCGTCGCTCCAGAGCCAGAGGCGGACATGCTAATATCACAGCCACATCTTTCCTTACGCATCATTGTGACATCACAAGCGAAATTTGAATAGGCCGGCATGGCCGAGAAGTTTTAAACCCATTGCGCTTGAACTTCATGTGCGCTAATAGCAGGGTAATGGGTTAATTCCAGGCACCGGTCAGTTGTCAGCCCCATCGCCAGGTATATCTGGTAAGCATTTTTACGTTCAGTAGTTTACCATGCTTGCATACGCCTGTGTGACCTGGACACTTAATTAGTAAAGCTGAACAGCGCATAAATGCCTTTGAATATACATGTTACAGACGAGTTCTAAGAATATCTTGGGTAAAGAAAAGAATATATGCATTCATACTTCAAGAGCTGATTATTGAAGAAGGTTGCCTATTAAAGACGATAAAACAAAGAAAATTGAAATATTTTTGTCACTTGAAACTTCACGAAAGTTTGAAGAGAACAATAATGGAGGGGTAAATGCCTGGGAAAAGAGGAAGAGGAAGGCCAAAGAGAAGATCTGTGCAGGATGTGGCGGATGATCTGCAGATGGGTGTATCGGACGCGGGGCATCTTGCTAATGGTCGAGAGGTTTTCCGGAAGGTTGTTATGGGAGCGATGTTCTGCAAAGAAGATGCTACTGAATGAATGAATGAATGAGTCTACCATGGCTTTCTGAACGAGAAGTCGACGTTGAATCCCAACAGACCAATGTTTAAGCACAGGCGTATTAAACTCCGCAGCTACGTAGACATGTCATAGCAAACTACTGGACGGAATTTGACTTAGAAACCCATCCTGCCGTTTGTTGCAACGTCCTGCCAAGGCCATGCAATATTTTAACAGAAACGACATGTGAAATACCATAGGAGCCAATTAGACCAAAGGTTAGCCAAAGCCAGGCAAAGACAATAGGCTCTAATCTGACAGGGCATAATTTGGTCACACTTAAGAGGAGAAATCCGAGACTTACCCTCGCCGCCTGGTTAGATAAGGGCACATAACTGGAGCTTTCTACCAGTATACCAGACATTTCTAAAGGGACGTAATTGCATGAGTGTTGGGATTCAGCGCAGACAAAGCTAAAATTCAAGAACTTATTTTTTGCTGGATGTGAAGGAAATCTATCAGTTTACTCAGGTTAATAGAACAAGAAAGTGTGGCAGTTGATTAGGCCTGTGTTTGTAGTGAAAGTAGAGGTAACAGCTGTTCTTTTTATTTGTATGTATTTTAGTTTAACTGTTAGGTAAATATGACTGTAAAATAATTCTTGGTATGCTAAATAGACAATAGATATGCATTCTTCTTCTTCCACTTCCTCCTCCTCGTCCTCATCTTCTTCTTCTTCTTCTTCTTCTTCTTCTTCTTCTTTCTCCCTCGCCTCCAACTCTTCCTTCCGCTTTCCCCACTCCTTCTTCTCTTCGCCATCTTCTTCTTCTTCTTCTTCTTCTTCTTCTTCTTCTTCTTCTTCTTCTTCTTCTTCTTCTTCTTCTTCTTCTTCTTCTTCTTCTTCTTCTTCTTCTTCTTCTATACATATATGCATAAACCATACTATACTGGCACCTAACAGTTTTGACAGTTGATAGTATGTTGCCGTGTGCTTCAAAATATATTAGAATAACTACAATCCCTGGTAGTAAACCAGGGATGGAGTTATACCTCTCCACAGCACATAGCCTAGGCTGAATTGTAGAGATCATGGGTTGCCCGTGCAGCATGCTCCCTCTTTCGGCCTGCCTTGTTTACTCCAGAGGAAAGGTAACACCAATACGTCCGGAACAAGACAAGCTGCAGAAGCAGTTGGATTAGCAAAGCAATGCTCTAACTGTCCATCCGACTAAGACCTTACACATACACACACACACACACACATATATATATATATATATATATATATATATATATATATATATATATATCATCATCATCATCACCATCATCATCATCATCATCATCATCATCATCCAATGCCTTCCGGCTGGCGAGGGCTATCATGCCTCTCCACAAATTACGATCTCCGACGTCATGGACCAATTCGTGTGCTGATTCCCATCCGTGCCATGACACAAGATTGACAGTACTCTTTTCACACTGTCTTCCTCTGGCTATCTTTCCACGAATCGTTCCGGTTGTCACAACATGCTCCAGTTTTTGTCTTCTCTTAACGTGGCCCAAAAACGAGGACAGCCCCTTTCTGATGTTTGTGATAAATTGTCTTTGCGACTCAGCTTCCCTTAAAACATCCTCATTGCTCTTTTTCGCTGTCCAACTAATTTTCAGCATTCTTCTTTAAAACCACATCTCCAAGGTTTCCGTGGAAATTTTGGCATGTGTACTAATTGTCCAGGACTAGCAGCCGTATGTTAAAACTGGTTCTATGTAACATGCAAGAACTCTTTTCCTGACTTTCAAGTGCAGTGACTTATTGCACAAAGCGTTTTTCATGTGATAGAATGCAGTTCTTGCTGATCCTATTCTGCTCTTTATCTCAGTGATGTATCTTCCATCTGATGTTATGCATGTGCTTAGATATCTGAATTTCTGCACTTGCTCCAAAATAACGTCATGTACTATAATTGCATATTTAGGCACAATCTGTTTCTGTGATACCACCATGACTTCTGTCTTTCTATTATTCAAACTAAGGCCTATTCTTTCATTGTTTACAACCACGATAGCTGTCATTTCCTGTAGATCATTCTGATTTGTTGCTATTAAGACGTTGTCGTCAGCATAACGGTAGTTATTTATATTATGTCCACCAACAAGTATCCCTGTAGACCTCATTATACGAAGGTAAGTTAATAAGTAAGTCACAAATGGTTGTAGAAAAATAACTAACTATGATAACAACTTGAAACCAGTTAATGTGTATACATACATTGTCCCTTTATTTCTCAACATAATTTCCACCAACATTGATGCATTTATCCCATCGTTTTATCAGTCCTCCCAAACCAGCTGCATAGAACTGCGTGCTCTGTTTTCTAAAGGTTAGTTAGTTGGTTAGTCGTGGTTCCTACTTTACGGCAACGGGTCGTCCCCATTATGCTTTGTTCCTGTGCCAGTGAATATCACACAAAATGTTCCTCACTGCCCTATGTGAACAATGGAATAGACAGAATGTCGGCATGTCAACAGCCCGCAGAGATACACTGTGCATAATGCCGCCGCCAGAATGTCAACACAAAATTCCTCCAAGAAAAATACAGTTCATCGTCGATGGAATTGACAGTCGCCAGAAAGACTTCATTGACCCGGGTTTTATCCCATTTGGCTCGGTCTATCTCCACAAGGTGACCCGCCGAAAGCGCCACACGAAGCACGAACTCCGTAGCTCCAGCGATGACTCCCAGGAGTCTCCTGAAAAATGCACTCGTGAACCGAAAAGGCAAACCAATCAATTCAGCAACAGCCGGCCGCCATCGTTCCGAACATGCAGTTCACGTTACAAACAACCGCGGACAGATGTAAAAGCATTCCACGCGAAATTCACAGCTCATAGTGTCGCGCCATGCACTCACTCAGTAGCAGGGCTACCGAACCATAAAATAATTTTTTTTTTAAATACACTGGTTTCAAGTTGTTATCATATGTAGTTATTTTTCTACAGCCATTTGAGACTTAGTTATTAACTTACCCTCGTATATACACTGTACAATGCGAACAAATCAGGAGACAATACACAACCTTTTCTGACGCCCTTCTTTATACAATGAATGAATCACCAAAAAACGAGAAGTAGATTGTGAGCTTTACTGAAACACGATTACAAGAAACAAATTGGACGTTGCGGCCAAAGCCTTCGTCAGCACAGAACAAACAAACACAAACCGACTCAAAACTACATGAAACACACTACATGATAATATTAAAGGTACTTATCTGAATCTGTATTCTTGCTGGGAACGACTGACGCGCGTTAGACGACTATCAGTGAATTGTATGATTGTATTCTTTAAACCAGTGGTTCTCAACCTTTTTTGGCCCATTCCCCCCTTCACCATATTTTCAGAACGCCATTCCCCACCTTCCTATCAAAAATTTGGCCCGTTCCCCCCTTCACCGTATTTTCAGAACGTCATTCCCCCCCCCCCCTTTCATAGTTCCTATCTAAAAATCCCCTCACCCCTACACAGTATACGTAAAAGTGGAAGGCAAATGTAATAGCATATACTAAAACAAGTCTAGACATCCACATAAAACATGATTTGTGGGTTTACTTACTTTATAAAATGAATTTTAGAAGGACGAGACATACATAACTGTAAAGTATGAAGGGAAAAACTATGTCAAGTAATCGGTTCTTGTATTAACACGATCTTGAAATGGTCTTCATTCCCCCCCCCCCCTGGAAACCCTGAAATTCCCCCCTGGGGGGGGGGGGGGAATTCCCCACCGGTTGAGAACCACTGCTTTAAACAATGAAATGTTCCTACATGGTTGTTGATTATTATGCTGCTGTTTGCTGTCAATATATATTATATATTATTTGCAGATTTTTGCCGTCAATGTTGAGTTGCTCTAATAACTGTATTATTTCTGCATGCTTCACGTTGTCACATGCTTGTGTGTAGTCTATGAAGTACAGATTGTTTGAACGTCTATGGCTCTTTCTAATAGTGTCCTGAGAGTATATATAGCCTTGTTTGTGCCCATACAAATATACCCACTCATAATTACAAAGACACTACAAACAATTGCTCATACATACATTCTCGTTCTCTCACTCTCTCTCTCTCTCTCTCTCTCTCTCTCATCTCTCTCTCTCTCTCTCTCACTCTCTCTCTCTCTCTCTCTCACTCTCTCTCTCTCTCTCTCTCTCTCTCTCACTCTCTCTCTCTCTCTCTCTCTCCCCCTCCCTCCCTCCTGAACCAAAATGAGCATTCTAAATGTTTTAAACTAGGCAGAGACAAGAAAACAAGTTATTACAAACATCAGAAGATTTATTTAAACTACATTTATTTAAACTACATCACGAGGAAACAAACTTTGGAACATTTTGTGACAACTCTTGTGGAATGAGAGATAGAGTAAGGCATAAAGAGAAAATTCTTACAGAACTGTGTCATTCCACGGAATGGTGTCAGGACACGAATTAATACACGCTGTGATAATAGATGGCCGAGCTGATACGAGCGCTTGCTCTTAAACATCCGGTGTGCTGATGTGGAGGTAGTGAGTTCAACTCCTACACCGATAAATTGGACTAAAATGTTGGCTTCTCGTCCTTGACTTAGGTACATAAAGTGCATTCACCTTTGAAGTCGGAGTGGGATTGCCTGATGGCGAGGGACACTGGTAATAGAGAAAGCTTATCGACACGCACAGTTCAGTAAAGTGCACTAGAAGTAGTAGCAGCAGAAGAAGAAGAATGAGGAGAGGGAAGCAGGGGATGAGAAGGAGGAGGAGGAGATGGTGGAAGATGATGAAGAAGAAGAACAAGAAGAAAAAGAACAAGAACAAGAAGAACAAGAATAAGTAGAGGGCTAAACAAACTTAGAAAACATCTCGGGAATTAAGAGCAAAGTCAAACCATTATTCTGGGCCTCAGATCATGACACAATAGATTACACAACCACATGTATACAAAATTCAAGATTGGTGAATCAGCCTTGTGCGCATGTGGATTGGCGCAGCAGACAGCAGATCACATACCCCAAGACTGCCTAAAATATGACATATCTAGGCAAACCTTCAGGCATAGAGAAACAACAGTGGAAGATTACATCTATGGAGAACTAAGTAAACTAAAAAAATACAGTGAATTTCATACAAGAAATAAAATTGCCGATATAGACAAATGTCAAGTGAACGAAAGAAGAATAATGGCAAAGTGTGGCAATATGAAAGAAGTCAAAAACAAATAAGTGATTTACTCTGTCGTACGTCACTCTTCCAACACCATTGTAGGTGAACATATCTTACTTTGGACTATTTCTATTGTTTCCGTTATCGTTTCTGCTGCTATTGTCGTCTGTTCTTTGTCACGTTCGCAGAGCACAATAGCGACAAGACGATACACGGCAACCCTGCAGATAGACATACGCCCACTAATTATTGGCTACATTGTTGATTATACTGCATTTGTCTGTTAGTATGGATATTGTCCGTGTGCTATTTCTTGTATTACTTAAACTTATGTATGATATATGAATATAGTTATTTCCGAAAGGAAAAGATCGGTCGCTCTTAAACTCCCAGTGCGCTGACGGAAGAGTAGGGGGTTGAATCCCCACACTGACATTAAGTTGGACTTAAATATCTGACTTCTCTTTCAGAAAGTAATGGTAAACTACTGAACGTAGAATTGCCTTAAAAAATGAGCCTGTTGTTGATCACAACGACCTGCAAAGGTCATGCAACACACACACACACACACACACACACACACACAAACGCACGCATGCACACACACGTAAGTTAGTTGCAATCCCAGTTAGAACATTGCAGTCAACCCCAACATTTATTGGCTGTTGGTGATTAGATTGCAATCCCACATTTCTGAACGTAAAATTGCCCAGCCAATCATCAACAGCGACTAGAGACTGGGTGTGGTTGTAAGGTCCGGCGCTAGGCAATTTTACCGTCATTGCTTTCTTAACGGTCGACGCTCATGCCATTGAAATCAACCCAAGTAGTAATCAGCTCCCAGATATAATCCGCTGATTACCAACCCTGGAACCTATATGTCAGAGGATTGTGAATATTTGGAAGCACTAGACTCGAGTTTCGCTCTCATTTGAGCTCGTCAATCAATATGGATATACATATCCAGGATATCCAACTTATCCAGGATGTGCACTACTGACAAGCTCAAACGAGAGAGAAACTCGAGTCTAGTGCTTCCAAATTGACGTGGACAAGGTCTTAGGTTCGTACTGGAATACGATCAGCGTTGTCAGTAGTGCGTTGTGCTCAATGTTTAAATCTAAAATCCCGGAAAAAAAAAATCGATTGTGAATGTGTATATATAGTAGTACTCCAGCCGTGGTAGAGAACGTCTAGGGTATAATGAGTTCGAGTCTCATCGGCTGTCGATTTTAAAGCAAAGAGAATTTATCTGGGTTAATAGGGTCGACCCGAATCTAAGTGGGTTAAGTCATCATCATCACGTGCTATGCCGGTAAGCGTGGGCGGTCATGTTTCGCCATCTTACACCATCACCAGAGTCGCGGATCAGCTCTGTTTTCTTGTCACGACCATGCCAAGGGTCAAGCCATCCAGATATTTACCTCTCTGCCTTTCCCTTGTTCTTTCCCCCTGAATCTTGCCAGTTGTCACCAAGTTCTCTAGTTTATTTTTTCTCGTAACGTGGCCAAACAAAATTTGATTGTCTACGTCTAATTTATCTAATCAGTTTACGGTTTTCATTTGCCTCTATTAAGACTTGCTCGTTGTTGTTTTTTCTGTCCTTTTTATTCTTTGCATATTTATCAGAAACCACATTTCCAATGCCAATATATGTTTTTCAGCTTGTCTATTAATCGTCCACGGTTCACATCCATACAAAAGTACAGATTCTATGTAGCACTTCTACACTCTTTTTCTCGTCGCAATAGACCTATTTTTATTGATCATTGTGTTTTCCAGTTTGCAAAAGGCTACCTTCGCCATGGCGATTCTTGTTATAATATCTTCAAGGCATCTCCCAACAGATGTTATGACTGTTCCGAGATAATTGTATCGATTCACTTGTATTAAGAATATTCCAATTTACATGTATGTTACATTGTGGTATTTCCTTCTTATGCATCTTTCCCATTGCAACATACGTCTGTGAGACCTGGACACTTGCTGAACATGCTGAACAGAGCATAAATGCTTTTGAATGTAAATGTTATAAGAATATCTTGGGTAAATAAAAGAACAAAAGGCATCCATACTTTAAGAGCTGAATATTGAAGAGGGTTGGCTATTAAAGACGATAAAACAAAGAAAATTGATATATCTTGGTCACTTGAAACGTCACGAAAGTTTGGAGAGAACAATAATGGAGGGGTATATGCCTGGGAAGAGAGGAAGAGGAAGGCCAAAGAGAAGATGGGTGCATGATGTGGCGGATGATCTTCAGATGGGTGTATCGGATGAGGGACATCTTGCTTGTAATCGGGAAGATTTCCGGAAGGTTGTTATGGAAGCGAGGTTCTGCAAAGGACATGCTACTGAATGAATGAATGAATGAATGAATGAATGAATGAATGAATGAATGAATGAATGAATGAATGAATGAATTTCCTTCTTCCCGGTGAAGGCCATAATATGTGTCTTCTTACAATTTAACTCTAATCCTAATTGTTCACTGTGTACTGCAACCGTATCTACCAAATTTTACAAATCCTGTTCATTGTCTGCAGTCAATACTGTATCACTCACATGTCTAATGTTATTGATATTACTACATCCCATAATCTTGATTCCTCTCATATCTTCTACATTTCTAACAAAAAATGTTTTCACTGTATAGGGAAAACATATCTGGAGACATTAAACATCTCTGTCGCACACTTCTCTTAATAGGCTAATATTGACCTACATGATTATCAACCTGTATGGCAGCTTGTTGTTTCCAATAATTGTTGTTTACAAGTCTAAGGTCTTTCCCATCAATTTGTAGATCTGCAAGCATTTTCATCATGTTTACATGTCTTACTCACTGTGTGTGTGTGTGTGTGTGTGTGTGTCTGTCTGTCTGTCTGTATGTCTGTCTGTCTGTCTGTCTCTCTCTCTCTCTCTCTCTCTCTCTCTCTCTCTCTCTCTCTCTCTCTCTCTCTCTCTCTCTCTCTGTGTGTGTGTGTGTGTGTGTGTGTGTCTGTGTGTGTGTGTGTGTGTTTTTTTTTTTCTCGGTGATATCATTAATTCTTTACTTCATTATTTGGATATTTCGGGTGTTGTGCTGGTTTTCAATTTCCCAGCAAGTTTTCTCAAGCCATTCTTCTTTTGCCTCTTTGGACAGTTTGATAATTTTCTTGTGAACCTGTTCATATGTTTCATGGTTATATTATATATGGTTTTATTTCTTCTTATTTCCATGAGTTTTAAGATGTCTTCCGTCATCCATTTCTTATGTGCAATCATCTTAATCTTTGGAATAGTTGTTTTTGCAGCCTTCAGTACTTCAATATTTCCCATTGGCTCTGACATCTTGAAATAGACTTTCCAGATCAGCCAATGCATAAAACCTGTTCTTTACCTCTACGTTGACTTTATCTTTTATCCCCATCACTCTTTAGTGCACACGGATACAATTGTGTGTATATTTGACTTCCTTTACTTTATATGTATATTGTGTATGACTAATGTGTGGTCGCTAAAGCAGTCTGCATTTGGTGTAGTTTTTGCGACTGTTAAGGCATTTCGAAATCTTTTGATTATGGGGATGTAATCAGTCTGGTTTCAGATCATATTATCAGGACTTCTCCATATTCATAATCTCCTTGGATGTTGTTGATACCAGGTATTTCAAATAATCATAGTATGCTCTTTTGTCCACTGTACAAGTCTGCAACCTCTATAATTTCTCGGCCCATAGTCTATACTGACCTACTGTGCACCCGTCTTGTTGGTTTCCAACATTAGCATTAAAGTCACAGATTGTGATTGTTAATTATGAATACTTGCGTTTCTCGAAGGCAGTCTAAACATCATTATAAAATACATCAATGTTGTCATCACTGCTGTCTGTTGTTGGTGCATAAACTTGAATGATTTTGAGATCAAAAGGTCTGTCACTTAAAATTCCAAGTAATATTATGTCTGCCACAGCCCTTATCCTTTTATAGATATTGATATCTCCAGGCACATTATAAATGCTAGCACTCGCTGTTGTTTCTCTCCGTCAGAATGGATTATTTTACATTCCGCGGATGTTATCATGCCAACTCCTTTCCTTCTGGTCTCACATACTGGGTTAGGGTGGTCTGTGTGCCACACAAGATATCACACAACCAGTGGCGATGTGTTTATAAAGTCTTGTTAACTAGTTAGTTGGTTAGTTGGTTGGTTGACTAGGTAGTTAGTTGGTTAGTTAGTTGGTTGACTAGGTAAGTTAGTTGGTTAGTTGGTTGGTTAGTTGGTTGGTTTGTTGGTTAATTGGTTAGTTGGTTGGTTAGTTAGTTTGTTAGTTAGTTGGTTGGTTGGTTAGGTAGTTGGTTTGTTGGTTAGTTAGTTTGTTGATTAGTTGGTTAGTTAGTTGGTTGGTTGGTTTGGTTGTTTAGTTGGTTAGTTAGTTATTTGGTAGTTAGTTGATTAGTTGGTTAGTTGGTTAGTTAGTTAGTTAGCTGGTTAGTTAGTTAAATGGTTGATTGGTTAGCTGGTTAGATGGTTGGTTGGTTAGTTTGTTGGTTGGTTGGTTCGATAGTTAATTAGTTAGTTAGTGGATTGGTTGATTAGTTGGTTAGATAGTTAGTTGGTTGGTTAATTGGTTGGTTAGTTGCATAGTTAGTTAGTTAGTTGAATGGTTGGATGTTATTTACATAATTAGTTAGTTAAATAGTTAGTTAGATAGTTAGTTGGTTGATTGTTAGTTAGTTAGTTAGTTAGTTAGTTAGTTAGGTAGGTAGGTAGGTAGGTAGGTAGATAGTTAGTTAGTTAGTTAGTTAAGGTAGTTAGTTAGTTAGTTAGTTAGTTAGTTAGTTAGTTAGTTGATTAGGTCGTTGTTAGGTGGTTATTTAGTTATTTGGTTGGTTGGTTAGCTGGTTGGTTGTTAGTTAGTTGGTTGATTGGTTGGTTGGTTAGTTGGTTGACTGGTTGGTTAGGTCGTTGTTAGGTGGTTATTTAGTTATTTGGTTGGTTGGTTAGTTGATTGGTTGTTAGTTAGTTGGTTGATTGGTTGGTTAGTTGGTTGATTGTTAGTTAGTTGGTTGATTGATTGATTGATTGTTAGTTGGTTGATTGGTTGGTTGGTTGGTTATTAGTTATTTGGTTGGTTGGTTAGTTGGTTGGTTGTTAGTTAGTTGGTTGATTGGTTGGTTGGTTGGTTGTTAGTTAGTTGGTTGATTGGTTATTTGGTTGTTAGTTGGTTGATTGGTGAGTTGGTAGTTAGTTAGTATATTGATTGATTGTTTGGTTGTTAGTTATTTGGTTATTGGTTGGTGGTTGTTTGTTTGTTAGATAGTTAGTTAAATAGTTGGTTTGGTGGTTGGTAGTTAGTTAGTTGGTTGATTGGTTGGTTGGTTGTTAATTAGATGGTTGTTCGGTTGGTTAGTTGTTAGTTGGTTGATTGGTTGGGTGTTAGTTAGTTGGTTGATTGTTTGGTTGGTTGTTAGTTGGTTGATTGGTTGTTATTATTTGTTGTTATTATTTTTATTATTTTTATTATTATTATTTGTTGTTATCACTATTTTTACGTCACACACTGTTTATGTACACATTCTCCATGTTTAACATTTTTATGAGAATGCTCAGACAATTGTCAGTGTATGTGTGTGAGTAAAGTGTGGGAGTTTGTTCGTACTAGTTTCAATGCTCACGTGAGACATTTTGTATGTGTCTAGATGTGAGGAGGTGTGATTGTGTGTGGAGGATGTGTATGAGTGTGGGGATATGTGTGGGTGGGGGATGTGTGGGTGGGGGTATGCGTTTGGATGGGTTGGGGTGTGTGGGTTTTTGTGGGTAGTGATATTTGTGGATGTTGGTGGGATGTGTGGATGGATGTGTGGGGGTGAAAGTAGGGGTGTGGGAATGGGTGTCGGGGATGTGTGTATGGGTGGAGGATATGTGTATGGGACGGGTGTGGGGTGTGTATGTTTATGTGGGTGGTGATGTGTGGGTGGTTTGATGAAGTATGTTTGGGTGGCGGGGTTGTGTGGGTAGGGGATTGTGTTGGGTGGATTGGGGATGCAAGGGCGGATGGGGAGAAGTGTATGGTATGTGGGTTTGAGATATGTGTGCGGTGTGTTGGTGGGGGATGTGTGCATGGTGTGTGGGTGGGGGGTGTGGTGGTATGGGTGAGGATATGTGTGTGGGTGGGGGATAGTGTGTGGTGTGGGGGATGTGTGTGATGGGTGCTGGGAATGTGTGTATGGGTGGGGTGGTTGGGGGAAGTATGTGGGGGTGTGTGGGTGGGAGATGTGTGCGTGGATGGGGAATGTGTGGGTGGGGGTGTGTGAGTGGCTTAGGGATGTGTAGGTGGGTGAGGGATGTGTATGTGTCGGGGTGGGATGCGTGAGTGGGTGAAGGATGTGTGTGGGTAGGGGTATTGTGATCGAGAGATGTTTGGTTGGGGTGGGTGGGTGGGGTGTGTGGGTGCTTAGTGGAGGATGTGTGCGTGAGTGAGTGTGTGTTGGTGGACGGGTAGGGAATGCGTGTGTGGGTGGGGAGAGGTGTGTGGTGTGTTGGTTAGGGATATTGTGTGGGTGAGGTATGTGTGTGTGGATGGGGGATTTTTGTGGTGTGTGGGTGGGGGTATGTGGGGTGGATGGGTAAGGGTATCTGTGTGGGTGTGGGTGGGAATATTGTGCGGTATGTGGGTGGGGGATATGTGTGTGGTGTGTAGGTGGGGATGTGTGGTGGTATGTGGGTGTGGGATGTGTTGGTGAGGGATATGTGTGTGTGCGGTGCGTGGGTTGGGAATATTGCGTGGTAGGGGATGTATGTGATGTGCGGGTGGGGGATTGTGTAGTGGGGGATTGGGTTAAGGCATGTATGGGTGGGTGGAGGATGTATGTGTGGGTGGTGGGGTGTGTGTGTGTGTGGATTGGGGATGTATGGGTGGTTAGGGAGATGTGTGTGTGTGTGGTGGGGGGATAGGGAAATGTCAGTTGGTGGGGATGTGTGTGTATGGTTTGGGGATGTGTGAGTGGATGTGCGATGTGTGGGTTGGTGGGGGATTGTGTGCGTGGGTGGTGAATATGTGGTCAATGGAGATGTGGCTGGGGGATGGGTGGTTTGAGGTGTGGATGGGGAGAGGATGTGTGGGTTAGGATGTGTATGTGGGTGGGCGTGGGATGTGTGGGTTGGTGGGGGAATGTTTGTGGGTGGCGAGTGTGTTTTGGTTGGGGGAACAGGTGAGGGGAGAGTGTGTGGGTGGGGGATGTGCGGAAGGGGGATGGGTCGGTTGGTGGGATATGTATGTGTCCCTTGGTGTGCGTGTGGGTGGGTAGGTGGGGGTGTGTGTGTGGGTGGGGTGATGTATGGGTAGGTGGGAGATGGGCCTCATAACATGGTAATTTGCCTTGTTTATGTTTACAACATTCATTTCACAATGTTTATTTTTCTTTCTATGTAAATGTATAATGCTCTTGATGAATGAAAGACGAGTGATTGGAAGGGCCGAATGTAAGACGGGCCTGCGCGCCCAATTTGTGACCCTAATAAAGTTGATTTGATTTGATTTGATTTAGTT
Organism: Cepaea nemoralis; assembly: GCA_014155875.1. Taxonomy (NCBI): domain Eukaryota; kingdom Metazoa; phylum Mollusca; class Gastropoda; order Stylommatophora; family Helicidae; genus Cepaea; species Cepaea nemoralis. Next base: position 337,387 of record JACEFZ010018938.1, on the reverse strand, counting down.
AGTAAGTTAGTTAATTAGTTGGTTTGTTGGTTGATTATTAGTTAGCTGGTTGATTGATTGATTGTTGGTTGGTTGGTTAGTTAGTTAGTTATTTAGTTAGTTAGTTAGTTAGTTAGTTAGTTAGTTAGTTAGTTAGTTAGTTAGTTAGTTAGTTAGTTGTTTGGTTATGTCGTTGTTAGGTGGTTATTTAGATTTTTGGTTGGTTGGTTAGTTGGTTGATTTGTTGGTTGGTTACTTGGTTGATTGTTAGTTAGTTGGTTGATTGGTTGGTTGGTTGTTAGTTAGTTGGTTGACTGGTTTATTGGTTGTTAGTTAGTGGTTAATTGGTTGGTTGGTTTGTTGGTTGATTGGTTGGTTGGTTGATTGTTAGTTAGTTGGTTGATTGGTTGATTGGTTGTTAGTTGGTTGGTTGACTGGTTGGTTGGTTGTTAGTTAGTTGGTTGATTGGTTGGTTAGTTGGTTGGTTGATTGTTAAGTTAGTTGGTTGATTGGTTGATTGGTTGTTAATTAGTTGGTTGATTGGTTGGTTGGTTGGTTATTAGTTAGTTGGTGGATTGTATGGTTGGTTGACTGTTAGTTAGTTGGTTAATTGGTTGGTTGTTAGTTAGATATTTGATTGGTTGGTTGGTTAGTTGGTTGGTTTTTAGTTAGTTGGTTGGTTGGTTAGTTTGTTGGTTGTTAGTTAGTTGGTTAATTGGTTGGTTGTTAGTTAGTTGGTTAATTGGTTGGTTGGTTGTTAGTTAGTTGGTTGATTGGTTGGTTGGTTGTTAGTTAGTTGGTTGATTGGTTGGTTGGTTGATTGGTTGATTGGTTGGTTGTTAGTTAGTTGGTTGATTGGTTGTTATTTAGTAAGTTAGTTAATTAGTTGGTTTTTTTGTTGTTTGTTAGTTAGTTAATTAGTTGGTTGATTGTTAGTTAATTGATTGGTTGGTTGTTAGTTAGTTAATTAGTTTTTTGATTGTTAGTTAGTTAGTTTTTTTGATGTTGGTTGGTTGGTTGTTTGTTTGTTATTTGGTTGGTTGGTTGGTTGTTAATTAGGTATTTAGTTAGTTAGCTGGTTGGTTGATTAGTTAGTTGCTTCTTTGATTGGTTGTTTCTTTTGCTAGTTTGTTACTTATCTGTTGTTGGAGTATTATCCTTGCACTCCGGAAAAGTCAATGGGTCTACAAAAACTATGAGGAATAAGAAGAAGAAGCTCAAGAAAAGAGCTTTATTTTTCAAAGTGGTTTTTAAAAATATATTTAAAAGCAAACAAATTAGGAGAATCTTGGAAGCAACAGAGATGTGGTTCCTAAGACGAATATTGCGATGTTATTGGACTGCCAAAGTAACTAACGACGATTGCCTGAAAGAGGCTAATGAAAGTAGAATATTATATACAGCAATAAGAAAGAGAAAAACAGCTTTCTTTGGCCATGTGATGAGAAGAGAGTCATCTGAGAACATCGTGACAACTGGAAAGATCGAGGGTACGAGACCAAGAGAAATGATGCTGGATGGATTGAGGCGGAGGCATCGAGGAATATCATCAACAGAGTTAATCCAGAAAACCAGAGACCGAGATCTGTGGAGAGCCATGAACGCCTACGCCAGCCGGCATGGAACTGGATGATAATGTAAAAGTAAAAAGTATTATTTCATTGCACCGGGTTTTATTCCATATGATTCGGTCTAATTCCGCATAGAAAGTATTTAAGTCCAAGACCTGGTTTATGCCTAAAGACGCATTGCGCATTGCTGCTAGACACATATTTGTATAGTCCAATCTGCACTCACTTAGTGGTTCTCCGTGGCGAAGAGGTTACGGACGCAGTTCGTAATCCTGCATACCGCGTTCGAAACACAGTTGTGTTGGTTTTTTTCATTCGCATTTGCGAGCGTTATCAAGACAAATCACCTGAACAAGCCAAGAAGCCTGATACGGGGGGAAATGGCACGTTGAAAGAACACCAAGAAACACGCGGTATCCAAGATGTGCAGCGTGGGAGCCGACATGAAAAAGAACGTGGAGAACCTACGTGTGAGCTGTAACAAAGAACCTGAAACTACAGCTACCACTGAAGCCACCACGAGGGAGACCGTCGACAACCCACTACAGACAAGAGCCAAACCTACTGAGAAACAGAGGGAGGAGAAAGACACCATAGTCGGAAACAACGACTCACCGACAAGCAAGTGGGTCATCAAGCGTATCCAAGTGGAGCTATCAGACGAAGAAATCCTGAAGCAGCCACGAGAAGAAAATCTCCACACCCTATTCTTGAAGACGGAGCGACTCCTCGCCTACTCCAAGATTCCCACAACCTTGGCAGTGGTGACGACAGAGGGCAGCAGGATGCCGATCAGAGTATCAATCAACAAGAGAATGCAGCAGCCAGAGAGATTCATCCCAAGGATCACCCAATGTTCCAGATGTCAGAGGGCCGGCCACAGCGGAGCAGGATGCCGCAGCAAGACGGAAATCTGCCGGTACTGCGCCGATCACCTCGCCTTCAAGGAGTGTTCGCTGGCTAAGCTGGACACGGACGTCCGAGCACCCAACAACAAACGAAAGTGCGCCAACTGCCTGTTCAAGCATGGACTTGGGCTGTCCGTACCTGCAACGACACAGAGACGTGCTAAAGTTTGCCATCGACACAAAGACACCATACAACGAAGCAAGGCGGAGACATCCAAGGGTATATCACAAGCTGAAAGAGACCTACTGCAGCACCAAATAGACGAGCTGAAGAAGCAAGTCAAGGCAAGAATGACGCCAGCACCAACCAGCGATAATGAGAAGCTGCTGGCCGACATGAAAGAGATCCAGCACAACATCAGACAAGAGATGGAGCGCATGGCTAAGATGAAGAAGGAAAACTAGGAAATCCTACAAATGATCAAGACCGAAAGAGAACTACTGAACGCCGAAAGGACGCAGCACCAATCCAAACCAACAGATGAGATGAAGCAAGGCGAAGCACCACAAAAAAATCTAAACAAACTGATGAAAACAATTCACAAAAAAAGGAGACAAAAAGACGCATGATGGAGCCAAAGCCTCAGACCAATCAGAAACAGCAAGCAGAAGCCAGTAGTCCAGCCAAGATACCTCTATGGAAGAGGACAAATATGTATATATAAAGCTGATTACAAAGAAAGGGAGGAGCAAGCTAGACTACGATGCAAACAATACGAAAATGGCCTCAGCATATGTAAAGATAAATTTCATACGGAAACGCAACCCATCTGGAAACAAATGGATGAAGAATACAACAGCAACTACGAGAAGGTGACACAAACTCAGAACAAAACGAAAGATAACGAAACATCAAACAAGAGTCCTTATAAGGACTGCACCCAGCCAAGCCAGACGAGCCAGGAGCCTGCACAAACAAAGAAAACCACAAGAGGAGATGAGCACAAAGGATAGCCGCCGACCAACCCCCAGCTGACGTCACAGACACAAACCAGCATAACCAGTCCGAGATAGGACCTACAAGACAAGAATTAGGGTGAATGAACCCACAAAAACCACGGACCTCAACAATAACCACAGCTGAAGAGGCAGGTTGAACGAGGCCGAATTTGGAATTTTTGTTTTGATAATTGGAATTGGAACTCACTGTGTGACGTCATCAGCACCATACCGGCCACTTGTACTCTCCTCCCCCCCCCCCCCACCACATGTCTTGATACCCAGTTTAGACTGGAGAGATTGAGGTCAATTGTACAATGCGGATCAAACCCACGGCCACCGGGTCGGCAGGTGAGTGTTTTCTCCTGAGAGGCCTGCTGAGATCTTCTCACAGAGCACGGACTCCGTAGCTCCAGCAACTATCCCCAGGAGTCTTAGAGAAAACGGCAATTGCGATCCAAAAGTCTGAGTCCGGAACGCGAGCCCTTGACCTCCTGAGCTCGAGGGGTGTGGCTGAACTCCTCCATCATGGAGGCTAGCCCTTTATTACGCGTCCCGGGTTAAAATGGCAGCTGTGGTAGAGGGTTGTTTTGTCTGCAGCCAGCACAGTTCCGCCATTGACACAAGCTCATCGACTATATCAAGTTCGGCATTTCATGGGAATTGTTTTGGGGAGGGAAAGGCTACGTAAAAGATTAGTTTAGTCGACCGATCAACGTCACGGCAACGGGTGTAACCCATAAATGCTCTGTTCTACTCCTAACTCAATCCGGAGTCCGGAGAATCTCAGCTCAGTGCACGAACTCCGTAGCACCGGCGAGGATCCTGAAATACTTTGGGTAGATTTTTAACTCAAACGGCGCTGCCAGGGCAAAATTTCAAATGACGTAAAAGAAAACTAATCACTCACTTCAAGTGGCGGCTGTTCAGAAAGCAATGGCAAACTACTGAACGTAAACTTGCCAAGAAATCACAAACAGCTAAAACATGTTTTAGTTTACTTGCAAGGTCCTGTAAAGGATGTGCATCTAACTAACTAACTAACTAACTAACTAACTAACTAGCTAGCTAGCTAGCTGGCTAGCTAGCTAGCTAACTAACTAACTAACTATTTAATTAACTAATTAACTAACTAGCAAGGTAGCTAACTAACTAACTAACTAGCTATCTAACTAATCAAATCAATCAATCAATGGGACGCAGAGGTGTTTTCAAGGCACCAGGCCGGGTTATATACTGCCAAGACCTATTGACGCGTCCTCGTCGAGCGTCCCGAGCAACAGGTCCCTTCGGGGTCCTGGCTAAAGTCAATAGGATCGCCGATTCCTCCGAAGTCGGAGAGTGTCTGCCTGTACGGCGAGGAACCACCAGTCAGCACGCCAATAAGCCAGACATGGGACAACGGATACTCACGCAAACCTCAGGTCCTGCATGACACCACACTGATGTTGGACAACAGGATGTCTTCATCTGACATATAGGACTTCGCGTTGGAGCTCAAGCCAACGAACACAAATAAGCAAGCAAGCAATCATGTATCATGCTGGAAAGCGTGGGCGGTCATGACTCGCCATTTCACTCGATCACCAGAGTCTTGGATCAGCTCAGTGTTCCTGTCTCGACCATGCCATGTGGCCAGGCCATCCAGGTATTTTCCTCTCGGTCTTCCTCTTGGTCTGTTCCCTTCGATCTTGCCAGTTGTCACTAAGTTCTCCAATCCATTTCTTCTCATAACATTTCCAAAACATTTTGACTGTCTACGTTTAATTTCTCTAATCAATTTACGATTGTCATTTGTCATCCGTAGTACTTGGTCATTGGTTTTTCTGTCTGTCCATGGTATTCTTTGCATTTTCCTCAGAAACCACATTTCTGCAGCCATCAGATGTTTTTCAGCTTGGCTGCTCATTGTCCAAGTTTCACATCCATACAAAAGAACAGGCTCTATGTATCCCCTCAACCCTCTTTTTCTCGTTTCAATTGACATCTTTTTATTGATCTAGCTAAGTAACTAACTAAATAACTAACTAACCAACTAACTAATTAACTAACTAGCTAACTAACTAACTAGCTAGCTAACTAAGTAAATAACAGACTAATTGACTGACTGACTAACTAACTAAATAACAGACAGATAGACAGACAGACAGACATACAGACAGACAGACAGGCGGGCAAGCAGGCAGGCAGGCAGACAGGCAGGCAGGCAGGCAGACAGGCTGACTGACTGACTGACTGACTGATTAACTAACTAACTAACTAACAATCAACCAACTAACCAACCAACCAACTAACTAACAACCAACCAACAAATCAACTAATTAACTAACTAACAACAAATCAACAAAATAACTAACTAACTAACAACCAATCAACAAACAAACCAATTAACTAACTAACTAACTAACTAACTAACAGTGAGCCTTGGATTACAAGTATGTGAAGGTCTACCAACAAACAGCTGCAGTATTTGGTGGTTGAAACGCATCACGCGCTTGATAGCGTGGTGGATATATGGTGCGACCCGTACATTTATATAGACCATTCGGCACTCGATGGGTGATACGGCCAACGTAATCCCTTTCGCCTTAATTTATGGGACAATTTCTGGTACCCATTCACGCTGAATCTACTAGGGAGCTCAAATCAGTCTTTGAAAACACACAACGCTGGGAATTCGAACACATATTCACTGGGACGGTAGGCAAGCGTCCTTGACATTACGCGACCGAGGCTGCGCCAGTATGCTTGTGTTGGTTTTTATAACATGGTATGAGTTCCGGTCGTTCAGAAAGCAATGGCAAACTACTGAACGTAAACTTGCCAAGACATCACAAACAGCAAAGAAAATGCTGGGGTTGACTGCGACGTTCTGGGAAGGATATGCAATTATCTAACCGCTCATTGTCCACGATACATATCCATACAAAAGTACAGGTTCTCTGTAGCAATTCAACTCTTTGTCTCGTTGCAATCCCTTGTAGTATTACTTTGTCGGATTGGCTGACCGAGTGGACAGATCGCCGGGTTCTCCTTCATGGGGCCCGGTTTCGAATCCTCGGTAAGGTGTGGGTTTTTTTTCTGTCGGGGGCAAAAAGAAAACACGAACATGCATAGTTCGCAGGTGACTGCATTAGCCAGGCGGCCTTAATTCCTCAGGCTCAAGACACTTCCCCCCCCCCCCCCCCTCCCCAGCCTGTTCTAACTGCAAGATACTAACTATAGGCAGTAGATGAGTTGAAAGTCTTGGTGTGTCGGTGTATTGTGAAACTTGCTCCCTGCCCTGTAGCCACGGCATCGGCGTAAAAACGGGTAGACCATGGTATTAACTATTTATAGACAGATTTTATCACGATAATTAAACCTGTGAAAGATGATCGCAGTGTCTGATATAAAATATGATGTGAGCAGATGCTGTAATCCTTATAATTTGTTGCTAGGGCGATGTGGTACAACGGGAAGCAAGCTATTCAATGACTTTACCAACATGACATGAACACGAGACTCACTAATGGAAGCCTTAAATTATAAATATGTATAGCTGGCACCATCTTTTGTAACAAGGTAGAAATGGCTGTTGTTATGTCTAGGTAGATTTATTTTTGATCGTTACGAGTGCATAATTGATCATAAAATCGTATATTTGAAACTCTTTCAATTAGCTATGCCAGACTACTCATCACCAACTGATGGTCATTATAGCTCCTTTGTTTACGGACATGAAACTTGAGCCATCATCAACAACTATAAGTCGGCTGCTCCACATCTCTATCCACACCTGCTCATGTGGCTTCTCGTCATCCTGGACGGAAGCTACACAGGTACTCCACCTTGGCCAAGGGTGTGCCGTAGGTTAGCGGATGGAAAGAGGCAACTTACTCATCTTTTGGTAGGGGATACCCCTATCTCGCCACCTGAATAAAATATATATTGAAATAAACATTAAATCAACACTATGGTTGAAACATATGAAAACCGTCAATTCATCATACTGTGTCATGCCGATAAGAGTGGGACGCTATCTTACACAATCATCATAGTCAATTACGCAGAGAAATTAGGCGAAATCAGGCAAGACCGAGATATGTGGTAAGTTATGAACGCCTACGACAGCCGGCGTGGCACTTGATGACGATGATTATGACTTAACGACAACTGGTAAAATTGGTGGGAAGAGAGCAAAATGAAAGCATGGAGCTACATTGCTGGATGGTTTCGCCACAAGGCGGGCATACTCGGGAAAGGAACACTGACCTGATCCAACAGACGCCTGTAATGATGGTCTTCTACATTGTCAACTCTGCGTTTTCATGACGCTTTCATATTCGCTTCTTTCATTCCATCTCTCAATTGCCAATTCACATGTAACTTTATCTTCCTCAAGCACACGTTCCCTCCAATTTTCCTTTCAGCATGACTGTCTAGACCAGTGTTTCCCAACCTTTTTTGTGCTATGCCCCACCTAAGCCTTTCTAAAATTCTTATGCCCCCCCCCCCCCCCAACATATGCATCATTTTTAGTATTCAAAAATTGGAATGATCACTAAAGAAACCTGAATATTTTTTTTCAGAAGGGCTCACGGTTCCCAGAGGGGCCAGAGAGCACACCCCCCCCCCCCCCCCCCGCGTCTCTGTGTGTCGGTTGTGTTGGGTGATTTTTTTTTTTTTATTTTGTGGGGGGGGGGCGGTTACCCCAGACAAGCTGGTTCCCCCGCCTCCCCCTTTTTGTGTGGACCCTTAGTCCACTGTGAGCTATTGCCCACAGTGGTCCACCAGGCCCACATCTAAGGTGAAGATATGTGATGGGGTTTTATTTGATCATCTCGGCCCCCGACCAGACCAGGCGCACTATTAAGGGGAGAGCAGCAAATGCACCCGATCCTAGCAAACGGCCGATAGGGTTTAGGAAGAAATCACTAGGAAATTATTGAGCAAACACAGTAAGTAAATTTTCAAAACATATAATGGAGAACTGAAATTCAAGTACAAACTAATTTTAATGAAGGTTGTTTCTATATTATTTTAATTATTAGTAATTATTTAAATTTAGTGAGATTCTTGCGCTTGATGCTTGCTGCAAAGAGATTTTATGTCAGGTTCCAATTTAGTTAACTTCAGTCTCAAGTCTCCCCGTTTTTTTATATCCAGCCGATTTCTTCCATTTTCGAATTGCCCCCCATAACAATCGAATTGCCCCCCTGTGGGGCGTGGGCCCCACGTTGGGAAACACTGGTCTAGACCTTTCTCATCATGCTTTGCGAGTCCGCTACAATTACGACATGCGTTTGCTGTTTGTCCTTCAGCCAGCGTAACGCCGCTGTGACTGCCTCCACCTCCATTCTCAGTCTAGACGTTGTGGTATCGTATGCCAGGCTCTCCTGCAGGCTTGCTTTTGGCAGAGTAGCAGGCTTCCATTCAACAATCAAAAATAGAGAGCATTTTTAACCCCCCTCCCCCTCCCCCATGTGACATGCTGGTGTGGTGGGAAACTAGCAGATTGACTGGGTCTGCATCGGGTATTGGTGCATGCTAAGGCAGACGTGATCGGGGTCCTTTGGGACCGTGTGTATAGTGGAGAAGAACAGATAGATAATCACGGCCTGCAGAGAATGGTGCAGCAGCGAATGATCCGAGGATCTGGCCGACACTCAGAACTCCGAGGAAAGCCAGACGGACACATAATCAGATTGCCGCTAGTACCATTAGTATTGTCGCTCTTCGCTTGCTGTTGAAGATGAAAACTGAGCACGGGTGGAAATGTCTCGAATGCTGTGATATCCGTTCTTGACTTAACTCTTATCCCTTCAGCATGTTCATTATCAAGGAGACGCGTCTCTTTATATGTTAAAAGTACCATAAATAACATATTTACATATATTCTGTTTCCCCCAGAATGCCAATGCCATGGCCACAATACCGCGCGTTTCTACAAATCGTCTTCATCGGTGCTGGTATTAATTCGTGCATGGTATTATGCCAAAATCAAGACATTGTTCAAGGTGGCAGACAGTTTATTCAAGATCTATACAGAAATCTTTCATCAGCTACCTCTACGTCCTTGACCAACCCGGTGGATCTAATATTCATCCTTGATCGATCAGCTAGCGTTGGGGAAGCGGGATGGCAGTCAACGGTTCGTTTTGTGCTGAACTTTCTGGAGAATTTTACTATAGATGAGGACAACACGAGGGTAGCAGTGATCAGTTATAGCACCACTGCGTCTGTAGACATTGATGATCTCAGGAATGGCGAGCACAGCAAGTGTGCATTTGTGTCCAGATTTCGGAAACAGATGTCTGTGAAGGTAAGCTGTGTCTTGGGAAACGACGTTCGTATCGCTAGGTCAGTTAAACAGCCGCCTTGGTTGGTGAGTTTATTGCTTGGTTGGTCCTTTGGTTCGTGGGTTGGTTGTTTGGTTGATTAGTTGGAATGTTGGCTAGTAAGTTGGATTGCTGATTGATTAGTTTGATTGACTGGTTGGTTGGCTGGTTGCTAGGTTAATTAGTTAGTGGGTTGGTTCATGAGTTGGTTGGTTGATTGATTAGTTGGTTAATTGATTGGTTCATTGGTTAGTTGCTTGGCTGATTAGCTAGTGGGTTGGTTTGTGAGTTTGTGTGTTGGTCGGCTGATTTATTAGATCGTTGGTTCGTTTGTGGGTTGCATGGTTGATTAGTTAGTGGCTTGATCGGTTAGCTCGATGGCTGATTAGTTGGTTGGTTTATTAGTTGGTTGGTTGCTTGGTTGGGTTTTTTTTTTTTTAAATTCGCATATCCTTTACAGGACATCGCTGTCAACATCAGCATCTTTTCAGCTGATTGTTTATTTCTTGGCAAGATTACGCTCTGTAGTTTGCCATTGCTTTCTGAGCGGCTTGGTTGGTTAGTTTGTTGCCTAATTAGTTTGTTGATTGCTTGATTGGTTAGTTAATTGGTTGATTAGTTGGTTGGTTGCTTGATTCGTTAGTTGTTTAGCCGGTTGGTTGATAATTTGGTTGGTTAATTAGTTGGTTGGTTGCTTAGTTGGTTGCTTGGTTGGTTACTTGATTGATTAGTTGGTTTGTTGATCTAGCTGGTTGATTAATTATTTGGATGATTAGTTGGTTGATTGGTTGGTTAGTTAGTTTATAAGTTGGATCATTGGTAGGTTGGTTGGTTAGTGAGTTGATTGGTTTGTTCATTTGTTGGTTGGCTAATTGATAGTTGATTTATTGATTAACTAGCCGATTGATTGATAAGTTGATTAGTTAGTTGGGTGATTGATTGGTTGATTGTTTGATTAGATGATTCGTCAGCTGTTTGAATAATCAGTGGCTTGCTTGTATGGTTTAGTGTCTGGTTCGTTGGTTTATTATCTGAAGGGCTGATTGATGGGTTGATGTATGGGTTGATTGATGGGTTGATTGATTGGTGGTTTCATGAGTTGGTTAATGGTTGATTGGTGGGTTGATTGAGGGATTTATTCATGGGTTGATTGATAGGTTTATTGAGGGATTGATAGATGGGTTGATTGATGGGTTGATTGAGGGATTTATAGATGGGTTGATTGATGGGTTGATTAAGGGATTGATAGATGGGTTGATTGATGGGTTGATTGAGGGATTGATAGATGGGTTGATTAAGTTCTGATTGATGGGTTGATTGATGGGTTGATTAATGGGTAGATTGATGGGTTGATTGAGGGATTTATAGATGGATTGATTGATAGGTTGATTGAGGGATTGATAGATGGGTTGATTGATGGGTTGATTGAAAGGATTTATAGATGGGTTGATTGATGGGTTGATTGATGGGTTGATAGATGTGTTGATTGATAGGTTGATTGAGGGATGTATAGATGGGTTGATTGATGGGTTGATTGATGGGTTGATAGATGGGTTGATTGATGGGTTGATTGAGGGATTGATAGATGGGTTGATTGATGGGTTGATTGAGGGATTTATAGATGGGTTTATTGATGGGTTGATTGATGGGTTTATTGATGGGTTGATAGATGGGTTGATTGATAGGTTGATTGAGGGATTGATAGATGGGTTGATTGATAGGTTGATTGAGGGATTTATAGATGGGTTGATTGATGGGTTGATTGAGGGATTGATAGATGGGTTGATTGATAGGTTGATTGAGGGATTGATAGATGGGTTGATTAAGTTCTGATTGATGGGTTGATTGATGGGTTGATTAATGGGTTGATTGATGGGTTGATTGATGGGTTGATTGAGGGATTGATAGATGGGTTGATTAAGTTCTGATTGATGGGTTGATTGATGGGTTGATTAATGGGTTGATTGATGGGTTGATTGATGGGTTGCTTGATGGGTTAATTAATGGATTTATTGAGGGTTGAATGATGGGTTGACTAAGGGTTGGTTGATGAGTGATTCAGGGCTGATTGAAGGATTGATTGATGGGTTGGGTGATGGGTTGATTGATAGGTTGAGGGATGGGTTGACTGATAGTTAAATCAATGGGTTGATTGAGGGTTTATTGAGGGTTAATAGATGTGTTGATTGATGTTTTGACTGAGAGTTGATTGATGTGTTGATAGGTTGAAAGATTAATTTGGTTTGTTGATTTCTTGGTTTTTCTTGATAAGTTAGTTGGATGATTGATGGTTGAGTGATAGATAGTTGGGTGATTGATTGTTCTGGGATTGATAGTTGTGTGATTGATAATTGAGGGATTGATGAATGTGTGATTAATAGTTGTGTGATTGATGGTTGTGTAATTGATAGTTGTGTGATTGATAGTTGGGTGATTGATAGTTGTGTGATTGATAGTGTAGTTGTGTGATTGATAGTTGTGTAATTGGTAGTTGGGTGATAGATAGTTGAGTTAATGATAGTTGTGTTATTGATAGTTAGGTGAATTCTTTAGAAGACTGAGCTGTAACTCTTGGGTCGGATCTGCTGGCGGTCAGGACATCTAAGCTCTGATCATATTTTGTGTTTACCAGAATGATATTGTTGTGGAGACTACTGCCGACGCGAAGAAGAAGAAGAAGAAGAAGAAGAAGAAGAAGAAGAAGAAGAAGAAGAAGAAGAAGAAGAAGAAGAAGAAGAAGAAGAAGAAGAAGAAGAAGAAGAAGAAGAAGAAGAAGAAGAAGAAGGAAGAGGAGGAGGAGGGGGAGGAGGAGGAGGAGAAGGAGGAGGAAGGCGAAGGAGGAAGGAGAAGTAGGTAGAAGAATAAATCAAATCAAATCAAATCAAATCAAATCAACTTTATTAGGGTCACAAATTGGGCGCGCAGGCCCGTCTTACATTCGGCCCTTCCAATCACTCGTCTTTCGTTCATCAAGAGCATTATACATTTGCATAGGAAGAAAAATAAACATTGTGAAATGAATGTTGTAAACATAAACAAGGCTAATTACCATGGTATGAAGCCCATCTCCCACCTATCCATACATCACCCCACCCACACAACACCCCCACCTACCCACACACATGCGCACCAAGGGACACATACACACCCCCACCTACCGACACACACGCACACCAAGGGACACATACATACCCCACCAACCGACCCATCCCCCTCCCGCACATCCCCCACCCACACACACTGCCCTCACCTGATCCCCCAACCAAAACACACTCGCCACCCACAAACATTCCCCCACCAACCCACACATCCCACGCCCATCCACATTCTACCCCACACATCCTCTCCCCACCCACACCTCAAACCACCCTTCCCCCAGCCACATCTCCATCGACAACATATTCCCCACCCACACACACAATCCCCCACCAACCCACACATCGCACATCCACTCACACATCCCCAAACCATACACACACATCCCCACCAACTGACATGTCCCTACCCCCCCCCCCCCACACACACACACACACATCTCCCTAACCACCCATACATCCCCAATCCACTCACACACACACCACCACCCACACATACAACTTCCACCCACCCACACATGCCTTAACCTAATCCCCCACCACACAATCCCCCACCCGCACATCACATACACCTCCTACCACGCACTATTCCCAACCCACGCACCACACACACACATATCCCTCACCAACACATCCCCACTTACACACCACACACATATCCCCCACCCAGATACCACAAAATAATCCCACCCACACCCACACAGATACCCTTACCCATCCACCCCACATACCCCCACTCACACACCACAAAAATCCCCCACCCACACACACATACCTCACCCACACAATATCACCAACCAACACACCACACACCTCTCCCCACCCACACACGCATTCCCTACCCGTCCACCAACACACACTCACTCACACATCCTCCACTACGCACCCACACACCCCCACCAACCCACTCCCAACCGAACATCTCTCCATCACAATACCCCTACCCCCACACACATCCTCCACCCACTCACACATCCCACCCCGACACATACAACTCCCTCACCCACCTACACATCCCTAAGCCACTCACACACCCCCACCCACACATTCCCCATCCACATACACACATCTCCCACACACACTCCCCCACATACTTCCCCCAACCACCACAATCCCCTGCTCACCCACACATATACCCCACCCATACGCACATTCCCCACACCCATCACACACATCCCCTACACCACACACTATCCTCCACCCATACCACCACAAACATACCCTCCACCCACACATCATTCACACATCCCCCACCAACACACCGCACACATATCTCAAACCCACACACCATACACTTCTCCCCATCCGCCCTTCCATCCCAAATCCACCCAACACAATCCCCTACCCACACAACCCCGCCTCCCACACATACTTCCTCAAACCATCCACACATCTCCACCCACATAAACACACATCCCCTGCATCCGTCCCATACACATATCCTCCACCCATACACACATCCCCCACACCCATTCCAACACCCGTACTTTCACCCCCACACATCCATCCACACATCCCACCAACACCCACAAATACCACTACCCACCAAAACCCACACACCCCAACCCATCCAAATGCATACCCCCACCCACACACCCCCCACCCACACATATCCCCACACTCACACACATCCTCCACATACACTCACACTTCCTCACATCTAGACACATACAAAATGTCTCACGTTAGTATTGAAACTAGTATGAACAAACTCCCACACTTTACTCACACACATACACTGACACTTGTCATGAGCAGTCTCATAAAAATGTTAAACATGGAGAAAAATGTGTACATAAAATGTATGTGACGTAAAAATAGTGATGCTCTCTCTCTCTCTCTCTCTCTCTCTCTCTCTCTCTCTCTCTCTCTCTCTCTCTCTCTCTCTCTCTCTCTCTCACACACACACACACACACACACATTCACTCTCACGCTCACACATTCACTCTTCCGCTCATTCATTCACTCTCACGCATTCACTCTCCCGCTCATTCACTCTCACGCTCACTCATTCACTCTCCCGCTCACTCATTCACTTTCCCGTTCACTCATTCACTCTCCCGCTCACTCATTCACTCTCCCGCTCACTCATTCACTCTCACGCTCACTCGTTCTGTCTCTCATTCACACTCACTGACTCACTCACTCAAACTATAGTAATGAACATGAGTTTATATTATGCATGATAAAATCAAATGGTATTTAACTGATAATATGACAGATGAGAATACACAAACATATGGATTCGCGTGTTACATAACATGCGTGTTACATGACATGCATCTGCTCAGCTCTCTCTCTCTCTCTCTCTCTCTCTCTCTCTCTCTCTCTCTCTCTCTCTCTCTCTCTCTGTATTCTTTCATATACACACACTCACACGCATGCGCGCGCTCACACACACACACACACTAACACATCAACTCTCCCACTGTCTCACTCTCTAACACACAATCCTTCACACACCACTCACTCTCTCAATCACACTCTCTCACACATACACATACACATGAACGCATGCACGCACGCATACACTCCCTCACTCACTCTCACACATACACGTACGAATGCATGCACTGACACATTCCCCCACCATTTCTCGCTCAATCACTCTCTCCACACACACGCATGCACGTGCGCACACACGCATTCACTCTCTCCCTCTCACTGACACCCACTCTCTCTCTCTCTCTCTCTCTCTCTCTCTCTCTCTCTCTCTCTCTCTCTCTCTCTCTCTCTCTCTCTCTCTCTCTCTCGCTCCCACACGCACACACATATATAGTGAACAATTATAGTTAAACAATTATAATGAACAATTATACTGAACAATTATACCAGTAAATGAATTATGGTGGCATATAGTCGGTATGGATTAAGTATTGAAAGAGTTTTCGGTTAAATGTGTAGGGACTCATTGGAGTTTTCAGATCTGGAGGCAGATCATTCCATAAGTGAGCACCAGAATAGGCGAAACATGTTTTGTATAGGTCCAATCTAGGCTTTGAGACATGTAACAAATTTAGGCGCTTGCTGTTCATTGCATTAGATTGAATCAGCGGCAGAAGATACTCTGGGGTATTTTGAGATATAATTTTATTCACTAATTTGGCTTTGTTGAAAAGGAAGCGCTTTTGTAGTGGTAGAAGTCTTAGATGACTGTACAAATTATTACTTTCAACGTGCTTTATGTCAGAAACCAGACGAATAGCGCGGTTTTGTAGAGAACATAGTCGTTTTAAATTAGATTTAGGGCAACCATCCCAAACTGTGGAACAGTAATCGAGATGTGATTGGATATAGCATGTATAGAATATTTTTCGTGTGCTTTCGTCCAGGAAGTGCTGAATTTTAGCAAGTTGGTAAACTTTTTGTGCTATTTTCTTGGTAAGAGCGTGAACATGAGAGCTCCAGTTCAAATGGCTGTCTATTAAAAGCCCTAGTGTTTTATGTTCAGTCACATTAACTATAGGTAACGTGCCCATGCGGAGTTCGAGCGGTGATCCAGTTATGGCTAGTGTCTGTAGTTTTTGTCTGGTCGTTATTAGCATGGATTTGGTTTTGTCGATGTTAATTTGCATGCGGTTTTCATTGCTCCATCTAGTAAGATTATCAAGTTCCTTTTGTAAAGAATTCTCTAATTCACTACGGTTTTCTTGACTAGTATATATAGTACAGTCGTCTGCGAATAGATCACAAGTTGTATTGATATATAAAGGAAGATCATTAATATAAACTGCAAAAAGCAGCGGACCTAGTATTGAGCCCTGAGGCACACCAATATTAAGCTGTGTGGGTCTTGATAGACAGTTGTTGAAGGACACGACTTGTTGCCTGTCGGATAGAAATGACGTAATTATGTTCACCATGTTGGTGCTTGTCTTCATTTGCTTTAGTTTTCTAATTAAAATATCGTGATCTACCATATCAAAAGCTTTTTTAAAGTCTACAAACACCGCTCCACAAATTCTACCGTTGTTGATGTTTAAGTGCCAGTTATCGGTCATTTTTGTTAGAGCACTATGGCAAGAATATTTAGGTCGAAACCCAGATTGACTGTTAATTATTAGATCATTGTTAATTAAATGGTGTAACGTTATTTTATGAATGTGTTTTTCTAGTGGTTTTGATAGCGACGATAGTAAGGAAATAGGTCTATAATTACCCAAAACGCTATTATCGATTGAGCCATTTTTAATAAGCGGAAACACTTTAGCAATTTTAAATGCAGATGGAAAGTAGTTTTTGGCCAGGCACTGGTTATATATGAACGTTAAGGACTCGCTAATGACTGGTGCAGCACAACGAAGAATTCTATTACTGATACCATCTAGGCCGTGTGAGTTTGTTGATTTGAGGTTCAAGAGATATTTATAAACGTCTGCAACAGACATTAAAGGAATCTCAGCGGGAATATTTCTGGCGCACTTCTCCTCACAGAATGATGCCAGTGAACTTAAATTACACGATGAGTCTGGTATTGAAGACTTTAGATTCTCTATTTCTGATTGAAAGAACCAACTGAATTCATCGCATGTTATAGAATTTGGTATTGCTGATTCTGTAGGGCGTTTCTTATTGGTTAGCAAGTTAATAGCCTTCCATATATTTGTACTGTTTGAATTATCTACAATCAAATTTTTAAAATGATCTTTTTTTATCCTACGAATTTCATATTTAACTTTATTCCTTAGTCTGCGGTAATTGATGAAGTCTTTATTTTTGTGTGCTGTATCTCGCTCTCTCATGATTTCCAGCACTTCTCTAGTGACCCATGGGGATTTATGTTGATTTTTGACTCGAACTTCTTTGATTGGCACGTGTTTATCGAACACATTGTAGACTGTCTTCGTCCAGAAAGCTAATGCATCGTCCGGGTCAGGAAGTTGGTAAACGTGATCAAGGGCTGCTTTTCTTAAGTCTTGCAAAAATAAATCTTGGTTGAATGCTTTATAATTCCTAAATTTGATACTTACATGTTTATGTTTAAGAGGTTTGAACCCAATTCTTGACCATGTACAACATACCGGATAGTGGTCACTAACTGTACAAACAGGAACAGAACATTCAATAATATTATCTGGACAAGTAACATATATATGATCAATTATAGTTGAGGATGTGTCAGTAACCCTTGTGGGACGGTTTATTAGTTGTTTGAAATTGTAAGAAAGAATGATATCGTCCCATGTCTGGTTGGATTTACTAATATCTATGTTGAAGTCACCTAGTATCATAACTTCTCTACCTGCTGTAAACACTCTATCCATCATTGTAGTGAAGCAGTCATACCAACTGTACCCGGCACAAGGATTCCTATATAGGTATCCAATGAGAAACGGCTGTTGGCTGGCTGGCTTCACCTCTAACCAAACACATTCTATCTCTACTGTCTCGAGATCACTTCTACGGGACCAGTTGAGAGAATTGGAAATGTATACAGCAATACCTGTCTCTAATTTTTGATTTGCATCTTTTCGAATTACTTTAAACCCCTTAAGTGAGATTTCGGAGTCGGTTATTTTGTCGTTAAGACGACTTTCTGTGATTCCAAACACATGGAACTGTTTGGACAGTATTACCGAGAGCTCAGGTAATTTGTTGAGCAGATGAAAGATGTTGAGATGGCCTATATATAGACCATTTTTGCTGAGCCACTGATCGTGATTAGCGAACATTACAAACTAAAAGGAAGATGTCGCTTGTGGTATACAAATTGCAGGGATATTGAAACTTTATTTAGAAATAGTTAAGGCTGTTAGAGGGGGTAGGAAAATGTCTTTGCTGGAGTGATATCATGAATGCTTGGTGCAGGGCTGCAGGATTGTATCGCATTAGCTGCTGAAGTTGACGGTTCCACTCATAGGGTTGTAGATTACCGTCCAGCGAGGGATTGCTATGAGTGTCACTGGAAGTGCCTACATTGGAAGCAGGCATCGACGGTACAGCACCATTGTTTAACGGTGTCCCCTTTGACATCATAGAGGGAGACTGTTTTACGGGCAAGGTAGGAAACAAAGTATCATATTTAGCAACATTTGGATTGGAGCTTGGGTTGCTATTCACAACATTGTGTTCCTGGGGTACAGGCAAGGGTGGTGTGGGAAGAGAAGGAGTGTTTTCTGAACACAGTGAGATGGCTGTTGCCGGAGGTGAAGTTCGGTTTACTCCTGTAACTGGTGCTGGTTGTTGTGCACGTTCGGGATATTTTATGTTCTTCGCTAGGAAGCTACTTCCTAGCTTGGAACAATGTATTTGATCCCTGTATAGTTTTTTCTTAGGAGCTCCGGACGGTGACGTAAAGTAAGGGGTGTTATTTATGAAGTTCATGCTATTATTTTTACAGAATTTATATAACGTTAGATTAGCAACATCGGCAGTACGACGCTGGAACCCGTAACATGGTGGAATGATGGATGAAATAAACAAAGATGATTTCGGAAATCTATTGCGCAACAGCACCTCCAATGTAGCTAGTTGTGAGGTGCTGATGATTTTATTATCCATTATGTCATTAACACCAATATGGACTGTTGCTCTCCTAATTCGGTCGTTCACTTGGAATCGTCGCAGTGTAGCGGTCAGCCTGTCAATGTCAGCGCCTGGTACAGGGTAGATTGAAGTTGATTCGCTGTCAGAAGATGACATGCGATCACTATAGATTCCCTTCAGCAGGGAGTCTCCAATGACGACATGTGTTGCACTATGATCTATGGTTATTTCACGCTGCTGGCGTGTCCGCTTGGACTGTTGTTGCCACTGGTCACTGTCGTCTTTCTCGTGTTTTTGTTTATTATATCTTGCTTGCGTTGGTTGTTGATATCCAGTAGTGGTAACGACTGAGCTCTGTGATTCCAAGTCTGCTGCTGGAGAGTCTACACTTAAGGCCTGGAACCTGTTGCTGACATGCACATCGAATAAGAAAAAGAAGGAGGAAGGAGAAGGAAGGAGAAGGGGGAAGGAGGAAGGAGAAGAATGAATTAGCAGAAATTAGAAGGAAGGAGAAGGAGGAGGAGGAAGGAGAATGAAGGAGAAGGTGGAAGGAGACGGAGGAAAGAGGAGGAAGGAGAAGGAGGACTAATGAGAAGGAGAAAAGAGAAAGAGGAAGGAGAAGCCGGCAGAAAAAGCAAGAAGACAAAGAAATGGGGGAGGAAGGAAGAGGAAGAAAAATAAGACCACCACCAACAACAACAACAACAACAACAACAACAACAACAACAACAACAACAACAACACATAAGCATGCCGTCTAATCTGAAAACCTGAAACACAGAAACAAAATGAAGTCATCATATATGGCGTATTTTATCCAGGTGCCCTCTGGCTACTCCGCCACCAACGACGCCCTGCTGCGTGCCAAGGACGTTGTGCTGACCTCCAGGACACATTCTAAGAAAGCGGTCATTGTCATCACTGATGGAAAGTCCAACGTCGGACCCCCGCCCGTCAGAGCCTCGGTATGTTCTATGGTGTTTTCTGTTATTATGATGTATATGGCCAGGCTTGGCCATGGGAATCCCATGGGGGGAAAAAATGGGGATTTTCTGAATAATGTAGGGATGGGATGGGATAAATTACCATTGGATGGGGCAGAAAAACATGTCCCATGGACAAGCCTGCCAGGCTTGGCCATGGGAATGTTATTCCCATGGGAATCCTATGGGAATGTCCCATGGGACGGGATAGGATGGGACATGCATAAATTACCACGTAATGTAAATTATGTCCCATGGACCCCCTGTATATGGCAGTGCTTCCCAAACTTTTCACTTTCGCGGACCGACAAAATATTTTCCCTTTGACACAGGGACCGGTGACGTTTAAAACAATTGTTCTCCTTGTAATCTGAAATTTTATATGACCTCAATATACATTTTAATATAAATATAAGATTTAACGTAATTGTGGGCGTTGTCCCGGTGCGCTAAATACTGATCCATATTATTATTATTTTATTTTATTTTTTTTTTATGTTGCAAATCCCTTACATGACGTTGCAGTCAACACCAGCAATCTTCAGCTGCTATTGATGTACTAAGCAAGATTACTCTCAGTAGTTTGCCATTGCTTTCTGGGCAACTTGCTAACATACCCCATAAGTTACTGACGCGGCGAGAACGCTACCAATTCTCGCGCACATCACGTCACTCACGAGAGTATACAGGATTACGGAGAAAGACGCTAAAACCTAGGCCAGGGAGACCTATTTGCGCGATGTAATTTACGTTCCCAAAGAGAACAAATACTAACCGTACCAGTAGCAGTCTGTTTATGTGCCCGCTTCGTTTTTCCTCGGGGTCCTGTAGTGAGGAATACATTTCTGGGCACCTGGTCAAGCGGACACACCACAAATCCCTTTCGTCATCTATTGGATGGCACATTTTGAAAACAGGTCATGTGATTTATGTCTACAATGTGTTTCGTGTGTTGTTTAACATAGAAAATTGTCGCGTGTTAAAGCTGGAGAGGCAATCGCCATTCATGATATAGAAACCAACTTTATGCAAACAGATCGACATGATAGTCAGTTTAAAATTACCGTGCTCGACAATTCAAATTACTGTGTGAATATGCGTGTTGTATATTTAGCTTGAAAGGTGGATCTAATTACTTTAGTTTATATTGAGTGATTCCTGCAGTATGAACCTGACGAGATGCGGCGAAATGTGCTAGGCAAATAAATCGTGCAATCTATTGTTTGAGTCTTCATTATCCAAATAGCTATGTCCACAGATCCAGCTCTGCTCTTTGTCATGGGACGTATAGCTGAGATGAGACGCAGCTAAATATGCCAGGCAATAAATCGTGCAATGTATTGTTTGTGTCGTCATTATCCAAATGGCCATGTCCACAGATCCAGCTCCGTTCTCTGTCATGGGACGAAGGCTGGAATTCGACAGCCGATGGTCCCCAGCTTCAGATCTACGCTTTCGGCATAAAAGACGCGTACATGCCGGAAGTCCGGTCGATCGCATCTCCGCAGCAAAACCACTCGTTCTACATTCCAACATTCCAGGCCTTTGCCGAGCTGGCCAGGTCGTTACACGATGGTAAGCAGTCTGTATGTTTTTACGTCATCACTTTTTGTGTCAGGCATCTTCACTTTTGATTTGTCTTCTTTGGCACCTTATCGTCTTGACAGACGATAGTTTGTTATATCATCATGTGCTCTGCCGGTAAGCTTGAGCTGTCATGTTTCGTCATCTCGCACGATAACCAGAGTTGTGGGTCAGATCTGTTTTCTTGCCTTGACAATGGCACGTGGACAAGCCATCCAGATATTTACTTCTCTGCCTTTCCCTTGTCATTTCTCCCTTAATCTTGTCAGTTATCACCAAGTTCTCTTGTTTATTTCTTCTCGTAACACATCTAGAAAAATAATATATTGTTTATGACTTCTGTGTTTAAATGCACTAAGGTAATTCTTGCAGCATGTTACATAGAACCAGTTTGAACATACGGCTGTCAATCATGGACAATTAGTAAACAGGCTAAAATATTCCTGGAAGCCTTGGATATGTGATCTTATAGAAGAATTAATTGGACAACCGAAATGAGCAATACAGACTTTTTGAGGGAAGCTAAGACAACTTATCACAAACATCAGAAAGAAGCAGTCACCATTTTTGGACACATTAGTTAGTCAGTTAGTTAGTCGACAGATCATCCTCGTTGCACATCGGACCATTCAGTCCATAAGTGCTCGGATCCCCTCCTCAGCAAATCCCGCAGCGTGTAGCGGCTAACGACGCCAGTTCTGTGTTGGTTTATCAATCTTCTTTGGCTTCCTGCGTAGTGTTCTTGTTTGGCCACCCCTCTTTTAATTTGCTGCTCTCGCAGTCTGGCCATTGTTGTAGATTCACAGTCATCACTTGGTTCTTGCAAAAGTCTCACTTCTCGTAGAGCATTCAGAATGTCAGCCTGGTCCATGGCGCGTCCGCCCTCAACAGTAGCCTCACCTGCGAGCTTGTCAGCCCGCTCATTTCCTTGTACTCCCGCATGCCCTGGCACGAAGATGAAACTAATCTTTGCCAGCCGAGACCGCTTCAGAGGCAGCAACCATTCTCTTCGAATCGACCCCTCCTCTATCCTCTTGATTTTTGGACACATTATGAGATGAAAAACAAAAACAAACTTGGAACAAGTTTTGTGAAAGCCTGAAAGGTTTGTGAAAAGAGAGATAGAGGAAGACACCTTGAGAAGATTCCTGACAGTCTTGTGTCTTGACACAGAAGGGAGTCAACACACGAATTGATCCATGGCGTCGAAGAGATTGTGGAGAAGCATGATGGCCCACGCCAGCCGGTAAGGCACTGATGATGATGATGATGATGATGATGATGATGATGATGATGATGATGATGATGATGATGATGATGATGATGATGATGATGATGATGATGATGAAGGAAATACACTGTTGTAAATTACTGATTGCCCGGCATTCGACTTCACACAGAGTACGGGCCAATAGACAATCTTAATTGTAATTTAAAGAAATGTATTTCCTTTGACGAGTATCCACCGGGATAAGTTGACAACTCTGCAGACTAGGGCACACGCTTGTCCTGATAGACGGAAATGCCGGCCAAAAGCAGATGTAAAAGACCCTCATGTGGATGTGGAAGGCAAGGGAAAACCACAACATTATCTTTCCAAGAATTCATGCGTTTCTACAAATCAGAGTCAGTGAACGGCGTTTATGGTTATCTTAGGACAGCCACGTTCGGTAGGGATTGTTATGAGCTACAAATAACACCAGAGCGTCATCAAGCTACTGATGACACAACCAACACTGAATAACTGTACTGAGACGGTGGCATAAAGGAATATCATCAACAGAGTTGATCCAGAACTCCAAAGATAGAGATCTTTGGCGAAACATGAACGCCAACGCCAGCTGGCAGAGCACATGATGATGATGTATTCCCTTTATAATAGTAAACACAGTAAGCACAAACAATAGGTTACACAGTGTATTGCCTGACATATTTCACTGCAGCTTGCCGGGTGCATGACTGGCACCCTGCCGTCATGACAGACCATAGTTTGTAAAATGGAGTTATAACTCCCATAAGACAAAGCCTGGGCTGAATTTAGAGATCATGTGTTTCCCATGCAGCATGATCCCTCTCCCGGCCTGCCTAGTTTAATCCAAAGGAAAAGTAATATTAATACGTCTGGAACAAGACAAGCTGCAGAAGCTGCCAGATCAGCAAAGCAATGTTCTAACTGTCCGCTTGTCGGAGCTTCCATCCTAGACCAGTTGGTGACCAAGGCTTAGGGCCTGGCCTGCCCTGCCATGACATTTAGTCTTTAGGTTGCATTTCCTCGCACTAGGGTAATGCTTGTACACTCCCAATTGCGCTCCTCCACAGAAGCCGTTGGCACAGTGTGGGGGTGTCAGGTTTGGTAATCGCCGCCCAACGTTCGGCGCTAACAGAAAACAGGTAGTACAGTCTACTGTCATACGGTAGCTCAGTCACATCCGACTAAGACCTGATATAAACCAGGTGCATACAGAAGTCAGATGTCTGCAGAAGATTACCGTGAGGAAAACACATGTGCCATATTGGAACAGTATCTGTAGCAATAACTGTTGTGTTTTATCTTGAAAATGTACGAGGGAGATTCAAATCACAACCTTAAAAGTGTGATATAAATTACAATAACCATGTCATTGTCTTGTAACCTGTCAATATTGTTTTTTAAGGATTTCAAGAGTGTTAAGCAAGTGACATACAGTGTAGACTAACACGGTGACGTTATACGGACAGTATATAGATGGCCGCCCCACTTTTGACATGTGCAAAGAGGAGCAGCTTTCTGTTATCCGTTTTGTGATCATGAACCTATAGAAATTCATCAGCGAGTAAAGGTCCAGTACGGTGATGCATGCCTGTCAGTCCAGCAAGTGGAGTAGGAAGGTTCAAAACTTCTCGGCCCGATGAAGAGCTACAGCAGGTGGTGCACGAGTGATTACACACGCGACCAAGAAATTTTTTTTTCTACAGGAATCCAAGCACTTTATCAGTGCTGGATTTGAATGCAGTGGTGATTACATCGAAAAATGATACATTTGTTCGTCACTTTTTTAGAATATATTCACACGCACGCACGCAAGCTCGCACGCACGCACGCACGCACGCACACACACACACACACACACACTCACACACCACACACACACACACACAATTTAAGGTTTTCACGTTAATCCCCCTTGCATTAACTGATTAACTGATTCGTGTGACCTCCCATTGGCACAGAAGGAAGATATATCGCCATACTAGATTCATCGTGTTATTTGTTTCATTTCGTGGTATCTTCCGTAATGTCAATGCTCAGTGAACGGAAACTTACATTATAATACTTGTACATTTGATTGTGTACCATGTTTGGTCCATACCTACTTTTTGTTTGTCAATAAATCAGTTAATCGTTTCTCAGCTTGTGATACCTAACTCTGCAGTATACACTTGACGAGTTACAGAAGACATGTCCGGCAAAACAAACTGCAACGTTCATGGTTTCTTAGCTTAATTATAATATTTGTTCCAGATAGCCAATCTGAGAGCTGGCAGATTCTAAGTAGAACGGAACCATGCAGTGACCTCTGTGACGGAAATGCCTACTGCGCATGCGGGACGCGATCTGGCCAGTACTTGTGTGTTTGCAGGGATGGTTACCAAGGAGACGGCATGAACTGTTCTGGTAAGCCAGATTTCAAATGTTACGTTAGTTCGCTTTGAATTCAAGCGTAGTCCTTACACGTGCTACTACTTCTAATACACTGGGCTGATTTTCGCTTTCTCTATACCGGGGTAGCGGTATCCTCTATCAAAGGAGATGTCAGACGCCTCCTTTCCTCAGTTAGTCTACAGGATACCCTTGTGCAAGGCTGAGTACCCGTTTACCCCCCCCCCCCTCCTTTTCCATCAGAGTTAAGTGAAGCCATGGAAGCAGGTGGTGGATGGAGTGTGAGATCAGCCGACAGAGTGTTGTTGATTATGATCTGCACTCTGCGGCAATGATCTCATCGGTAGAGACAATGGCTATGGCCACCGACTAGTAGTAGTACAGAAGGAAAGCAACGGCAAACTTCCTTCTGCAATACTTGCCAAGAAACATAACACCAAAAACAAGCAACATAAGACATGGATTACATCAGGCACGTTAGAATTAATAAAACAACGAAGGGAACTGAAACAGAAAGGAGGAGAAACCGATACCAGCAGGATGAAGTATAAATCTTTATCACGAGAAATAAGAAAGAACACAAGAAAGAACAACAATCAAATTTATACAATATTGTACTAGAATAGAGCAATATCATAAGATTGGAAGACATTATGAAATGTTCAAAGAAATTAAGTCATTGACAAGAAATGTTCAACCTCAATTAAAATGTTATCTATGATATGTCGAGAAATACCCTAAGAGAATCTAGAAAAATTCTAGAACGATGGCAGGAATACTGTGGTGGAATGTATTATATGAGTGACAGTGAGGAAATCAATGAGATACAAGAACTAATGACAGCAGAGACAGAACCTGACCCCTCATTAGATGAAATTGTACGGGCAATAAAGAACCTGAAGAATGGTAAATCATTATGGTAAATGACCAAAAGACTGGAGAAGAACTATAATCATTCCAATACCAAACAAGGTCAACTTGAAATTATGCACCAACAATAGAACTGTTGCCCTGATCAGTCATGCAAGTAAACCTCTACTAAAATCATAATGGGAAGACTTCATTAGAAAATTGAAGAAGAGATGAGCGCGGTTAAAGCTGGATTTAGACAAGGAAAGGAACAAGCGATCACATACTCAAAATGAGATTAATAATAGAGAAGTGTAGAAAATATAATGTAAACCTATTCTCATGTTTTGTGGATTATCCATCAGATGTTTAGTTTAGTTTAGCCGACAGATCATCACAGCACGCGGGTGTAACCCATAAGTGCTCCTTCTACTCCTAACTCAAGCATAAATCCGGAGAATCTCAGCTCAGTGCACGAACTCCGTAGCACCGGAGAGAATCCTGAACACTTTGAGAAATAATGAGGAAAATGGACTTTCTATCGTATATAGTACAACTCATAAAATGCTCTATCTAGACCAAGAAGCAGCGGTTAGAATAGATGGCGAGACATCAAAATGATTTAACATCAAGCAAGGAGTCCGTCACTGCTGTGGGCTGTCCCCCTATTTGTTTAACATGTACGCCAAAAATATAATGAGAAATATCAGAGATGATATGACCAAGAAGCAATATATTTCCCTAAATATCGGTGGTCATGAAATACAATTAATTAATTAATTCTGGGTATGCTTCTTGTGCCTATATAGCAGGCCGTGTGGTGATCATGTCTGCCTTCGAGTCCTCTGTCTCATGTCCTGCCATTCATGTATGATATCGCTGTTCCTCCATACCAGGACGTCAAACTGTCAAGCACCTTCTCTCTTGGTCCTCCTTTGTCTCCTGTGACCTCCAACTTTCCTGTTGTGAAGACATACGCATGACTTTCCCTTCTCATGACATACCCAAAGAATGTGGACTGTCTTCTTCTGATGATAGTAACCAATTCTCTTTGTGGGTTCACCTCTTTCATGATATCGCCATTGCTCTTTTTATTTTTTAAATATCAAAATTCCCCCCCCCCTCCTTTGTTTTGTTTTTTTCCCCTCCGTAATTTACGTTTGGCATAGTGGAGTTCATTGTAAGTTATATACACTGTGTCCGTGTTCATCATTTCTGACATTTCCGCACCAACTACACATACCTAACTGTTGTTATTTACTTTTATTATATCCTCCTGCAGCCATTATTGCTGTTTCTATTCGTCCACGGTGTTCCCATAATTCTTCTATAAAAGCACATCTATTTTGGCTATGAAACTGGCGCTAAAGACTAATGCTATTCGCTGACTTTGCAGCAATGCCGCGATGTTTTAATTAATGCATGTGCGAGAATCATGTCTATAGAATAATTCTATTTTTATGATGCCAGATATATGTGATAAGACACGCCAAATGAATATGCAGCCTTGTCAAAAATAGCCGTGACAGGCGCAACCCGGCAATGACTAATCTTGAAATAAAAGGTCTAGCTTAAGTTTTAGCCTATCTGTCTATCTGTCTGTCTATCTGTCGATGGCTCGGTAGGTCTGTCGGTCGATCGGTCAGTAGGTCGGTCATTCGGTCGGTCGGTATGTCAGTGGGTCGGTCGATTGGTCGGTCGGTCGGTCTGTCGTTCGATCGTTCGGTAGGGAAGGTTGGTATGTCGGTGGGTCGGTCGGTCGGCCGGTTGGTTGGTCGGTCAGTCGGTCGATCGGCCGGTCGGTCTGTCGGTAGGTCGGTCTGTCGGTAGGTCGGTCGGTCGATCGGTCAGTAGGTCAGTCGGTCGGTCGGTAGGGAAGGTTGGTAGGTATGTGGGTCGATATGTCGGTCGGTCAGATGGTCTGTCGGTCGGTCGATCGGTAGGGAAGTTCGGTTGATCGGTCGGTCGGGCTGTCGGTCGGTCGGTCGATCGGTCGGTCGGGCTGTCGGGCTGTCGGTCGGTCGTGCATGTCATTCCTATCGTGCACATTGCTGCAGCGTTTTTCATGTCGTTG
Source organism: Cepaea nemoralis (assembly GCA_014155875.1). Taxonomy (NCBI): domain Eukaryota; kingdom Metazoa; phylum Mollusca; class Gastropoda; order Stylommatophora; family Helicidae; genus Cepaea; species Cepaea nemoralis. Next base: position 308,958 of record JACEFZ010018938.1, on the reverse strand, counting down.
AATCATTGTATGTTTGTTGATTGCGTGCTGACGAGGACTTTAGCTGCAACGTCCATTTTGTTACTTGCGATCTTGTTCTAGCAAAGCTGGCCGATTCTGCTTCTAGTTTTTGTTGATTCCCCTGCTGTAAACACCCGACAAGTTTCACGTGACTATGCATGATTCCAGACCTGCATAAAGAGATTGAATACATCATATACGACGACTAGGTAAAGTGCTTGGAACGACAGTGCGAGCTGTGGATTTCATGTGGAATGCTTTAACATCTGTACGCGGTTGTTGTATTGTGAACTGGATGTTCAGAAAATTGTCGGAATGCCGGCTGCTGAACTAGCTGTTTTTTTTTTTCCTCCACTCCGTGGCTAAGAGTTTACGGACGCAGTCCGTAATCCCGCATACCGCGTTCGAAACACAGCTAGTATGGGTCCCGGTCGTTCGGAAAGCAATGGTAAACTAGTGAACGTAAACTTGTCCAGGAATCACGAATAGCCAAACAATGCTGGATTTGACTGTTACGTCTGTAAAGGATATGCAACTGACTTAAATAATGTGTATGCAACTGCTGGTTTTCTAGTGACTGCCGCTTCAATCGGCGACGAACTGTAATGTTAGTGGTTGATTGTTGTGTTGGCATTCTGGAAACGGTCTTATATATGTATGCCTGTGCGTCCTGTTGGTTTATCGTGACTGCTGTCTGTTCTACTTTTAATACGGGACAGTTAGGAGCATTGTGTGTGATATTCACTGGCACAGGAACGGAGCATTATGGTGTGACTAATGTGCCACGACTACAGCGTCAAGCCATGTCTCTTTCCCAACCCTGTGACCTTTGGAGTGTGGATGAGAAGGATTTGTGACAGCCTGCCTATGAACAACGTATCTCAGACATCATTAGTTCAACAAATAAATTAATTTGAATACCGAAGACACGAACAATAGACTGTATGTTTACTGTCTGGCATATTTCGCTTCATCTCGCTTCAGGTACATATTTCAGAAATCACACAACATAAACTAAAGCAATAAGATAAATGTTTCGCTGTGTTGTAATTTCATATATGTAGTATATTTCAGTTTCTTCCTCCTATTAGTCTTCCTCCTCCTTCGCTTCTTTTTTCTCCTTCACTTCCTCCTATTTATTCTTTCTCTTCCCTTCTTCCTAGTCCTCCGCTTTATCCTCTTTCTCTTCCTTCTTCTTCTTCTTGTTCTTCTTCTTCTTGTTCTTCTTCTTCTTGTTCTTCTTCTTCTTGTTCTTCTTCTTCTTCTTCTTCTTCCTCTATTCTTGGCCCTCTATTATTCGCCATATATATTAATGATCTACCTTTGCATCTTTCGTCGTCCTGCGATCTATTTGCAGACGACTGTACAGTGTATACAAACGCTGAAAGCAGTAATTTGCTGGAGTCGTCTTTGCAACAAGAATTAAATAATGTAGTTAGGTGGAGCTATGCGAACCGTATGCAAATTAACATAACTAAAACAAAATCTATGTTATTAACAACAAGACAAAGACTTCAGACTCTAAATTCACACAGATCACTTCAACTTCACATCGATAACATGCCAGTAGAAAGTGTAACTGAGCACAAAACATTAGGCCTCATCATTGATAGAAACCTAACCTTTAATCCTCACGTTCAAGCGCTCACTAAACAAACAGCGAAAAAAGTCTACCAACTCTCCAAAATTAAAAATTTCCTTGATGAGGACACAAGGAAAATATTCTATACGTCACACATACAGACACATTTTGACTACTGCTCTACAATCTGGGACGGTTGTTCCAATTCAAGCACCAAGCGACTTTACTCACTCCAGAAACGGGCCATGAGATTAATTTATAGCAAACATTTAACTGAAAATCCTAGCCTGCATAAACGCCTTCAGTTACTACCACTCCGCAAACGTCTGCTTTTCAATAAGGCCAAACTAATTCACAAAATCCTACATCGGAATGCCCCAAACTACCTTTGGCCATTGTTTGAATATAATGCTAGACACAGTAAACGATTAAATTTATTACACCTTCCGAAGCCTAGGATAGACTTATACAAAACAAGCTTAACGTACTCTGCAGCTCAGCTGTGGAACAATCTTCCAGATGAAATAAAAGACATCATCAATCCCTATACATATAATCGCAAATTATTTGAACACTATCTCAGTACGGATTACCTTCCCCCTTAATAATAGAAGTAATAATATAATAAAACCCTAGTATAACAGCCAGTCCCCTTTTGGTAGTCCAGTATATTCCACGTAGCTAATAAATACCACACCAGTTATTACTATTACTGAGTCGTGTAGTATTTATTTTTAATTTTTTCAACATGCCTTTATAATGCATATATTTTATATTGTTGCTGTTTTCAGTTAGCCTTGAATGACGTGTGAATGGTATAATGTATGAAAGAGAGTGATAAAAGGGCAGAATGTTAGACGGGCCTGCGTGCCCAATTCTTAACCCTTTCAAAATAAAGTTTTGTTGTTGTTGTTGTTGTTGTTGTTTCTTCTTCTTCTTCTTCTTCTTCTTCTTCTTAGCTCGTTAAACAAACAGCGAAAAACGTCTACCAACTCGCCAAAATTAAAACTTTATTTGATGAGGACACACAAAAATATTCTCTACTTCTCACATACAGACACATTTTGACTACTGCTTTACAATCTGGGACGGTTGTTCCAATTCAATCACCAAGCGACTTTACTAACTCCAGAAACGGGTTATGAGTTTAATTTATAGAAAACATTCAACTGACAATCCTAGCCTGCATAAACGCCTTCAGTTACCACCACTCCGCAAATGCCTGCTTTTTAATAAGACAAAACTAATTCACAAAATCCTACATCTGAATGCCCCAAATTATCTTTGGCCATTGCTTAAATATAATGGTAGACACCATAAACGATTAAATATATTACACATTCTGACTTAAACAAAACAAGCCTAACGTACTCTGCAGCTCAGCTGTGGAGCGATCTTCCACAAGAAATCAAAGGCATCACAAATCCCTATACATATAATCGTAAATTATTCGAACACTATCTCAGTACGGATTACCTTCCACATTAATAATAGAAATAATAATAATAATAATAATAATAATAATAATAATAATAATAATAATAATAATAATAATAATTCATTGGCACATTGCCGTCTTGACAGACGATAGTTTGTAAGGGATGGAGTTATTGCCTCTCCATAGCACAAAGCCTGGGCTAAAATATAGAGATCATGCAGCATGATCCCTCTCTCGGCCTGCCTAGTTCACTCCAGAGGAAATGTAACACCTCTACATCTGGAACAAGACAAGCTGCAGAAGCTGCCGGATCAGCAAAGCAATGCTCTAATTGTCCGCCTGTCGGAGCTTCGATCCTAGACCGCGGCCAACCAGGGCTTAGGGCCTGGTCTGCCCTGCCATGACACTTTGTCTTTAGGTTGTATTTCCTCGCACCAGGGTAATGCTTGTACCCTCCCAATTGCGCTCTTCCGCCCGAAGCCGTTGGCACAATGTGGGGTGTCGGGTTTGGTAAGCGCCATCCAACGTTCAGTGCTAACAGAAAGCAGGTAGTGCCGTCTACTGTTATACGGTAGCTCAGTTATATCTGACTAAGACCCGACACAATAATAATAATAATAATAATAATAATAATAATAATAATAATAATAATAATAATAATAATAATAATAACACCCTAGTATAACAGCCAGTCCCCCTTTTTGGTAGACCAGTATATTCCATATAGCTAATAACAAGAGCCACACTATTATTTAATATCACTGAGTCGTATAGTACTGATTTTTGCATTTTCCCCATGCCTTTATAATGCATATTTTTTATATTGTTGCTGTTCTCAGTTAGCCCTGAATGATGTGTGAATGATATAATGTATGCAAGAGAGTGGTAGAAGGAGAGAATGTTAGACGGGCCTGCGTGCCCAATTAACACTTTGAAAAAAAAGTTTGTTCGTTCGTTCATTAGTTCGTTCGTTCGTTCGTTCGTTCGTTCGTTCGTTCGTTCATTCGTTCGTTCGTTCATTCGTTCATTCGTTCGTTCGTTCGTTCGTTCATTCATTCGTTCGTTCGTTCGTTCGTTCGTTCGTTCTACTTCTTCTTCTTCTTCTTCTTCTTCGTCTTCCTCCTCCTCCTCCTCCTCATCGTCTTCTTCTTCTCTCTATAAGTAACAGTGTCGTCTCGTACATGTCTTCACAGCGTGTCCAATAGGCACATACAAGAATTCCATCTCTCCGTCCCGCTGTTCAATGTGTCCTGCAAACTCCACCACGCTGCTGGTAGGCGCCGCCGATGTCAAACAGTGCGTCTGCCAGGCACCCTACTATCACGATGCCGCTGGAAGGCCCTGCTATGGTAAGTTATTTTATATACACATGACAATATAACACAGCGACAATCTATCTATCTATCTATCTATCTATCGATTGATCGATCGGTCGGTCGGTCGGTCGGTCTGTCGGTAGGTCGGTCGGTCGGTCGGTCGGTCGGCCGGGTTTTCGATCGGTCGGTCGGTCGGTCGGACAGTCGGTCCGCCGTCCATCCATCCATACTTTCGCCCGCCCGCCCGCCCATCCGTCCGTCCGTCCGTCCGTCTGTCTGTCTGCCGGTCTACCCATTTGTCCGTGAGTCTGTCTGTCTGTCTGTCTGTCTGAATATGTGTCTGTCTATATGTCTGTCTGTCCGTCCGTCTGCTGGTCTACCCATCTGTCTGTCTGTCTGTCTGTCTGTCTGTCTGCTTTTCTGCTTGTCTGTCTCTCTATCTATCGTTTTATCTATCTGTCTGTCTTTCTGAACGACCGTTTCAGAACACGTTAAGACCCAGCGCGACCGACGCGGCCTGCTGCCACATCGGTCGCAGCTGTGTTTCTAACGCAGGTAAGTGGACTCACGAATCGCAAGTCCTTAGCCATTCCCCACAATAGTCAACGCTAATATTTTTTGGGGCTGTTTGTGATTTTTTGGCAAGTTTACGTTAAGTAGTTTGCCATTGCTTTCTGAACCATCGGCACTCAAACCATTGTATGGAAACTATCGCAAGGCCGTCTGCTTCCAAACTGCCTTCAGCTGTGTTTCCAACACGATTTGCGGGATTGCGAATTGCGTTCGTAACCTCTTCGCCACAGAGCCCTTCTCACCTCCCCCCCCCCACGATTAGTACACCGATTAATGTGTTCATCTCTCCCCCCCCCCCCACGATTAGTACACCGATTAATGTGTTCATCACCCCGCCCCCCACCTCCCCCACGATTAGTACACCGATTAATGTGTTCATCTCTCTCCCCCCCCCCCCCCCCCCACGATTAGTACACCGATTAATGTGTTCATCACCCCGCCCTCCACCTCCCCCACGATTAGTACACCGATTAATGTGTTCATCACCCCGCCCCTTCCTCCCCCTTCCCCCATCCCTCACTATTAGATCGTCTGAGATATTCTTTTTATTTTCTTAATTTCTTTTGTCGCGGTTCTAACTTCACGACAAAGGTCACCCCATGATTCTCCGTTCCTGTGTCAGTGAATATCACACAAAACGCTCCTCTCTGTCGAATTTGAAAAGTGGAACAGACGGCTGTCCCGACAAACCAACAGCACACACTGACAGACATGCATTCTGGCTGCTTCCAGAAATCCAACACAACAGTCCGCGACTAACATTAAAATTCGTAGTCGATGGAAGCAACATTCACTAGAAAACCAGCAGTTGCAAACACTTGACTGCACAAGGCACAGCCAGCTTGTTCAGCGACCGGACCGCCGTAATTTTTTTTCTGAACACTGCATAACACAAACAACCGCGGACACATGTACTCGTTAATGCATTTCACATGAAAAGATGTAAATGCATTCTACGTGAAATCTACAGCTCACAGTGTTTCTCCATGCACTTAACTCAGTAGCTGAGTGACGGAACTATGTACTACCAGTCAAACATGAGAACAATGTGTAAGCAAACCGTAGCCAGAAGCAAAAACACTCCAGATGCCTTAACAGCTTAACAGCCTATCCGCCTTATTTGACTAAAAGTCCAAAATAAAATACTATGGAGGGAGCTGAAACACATGGCAAGGGATTGGACGACGAGGCGCGGGTTGGTTGAGGGCATACCGATTTGTGGAGGGTAAAGAACAAAAGAAGAATGTATTTATGATCCTACCTAAATTGTGTTGGATAAATGTTCTTTTCAGAATTATGTAAACGCTGCGGCATGTGGTTTTATAGAAAAATTATGAGAACAGCGTGACCGGATAGAACGAGTCATGAAGACATCTTGAAAGAAGTGAACTCATAAATAGAACTGGTTTCTCCCATCAGAAGAAGACAGTCGACATTCTTTGGGCATGTTATGAGAAGGGAACTACTGGAATATGTCATCACAGCGGAATGGTTGGAAGGGTGGAGAGGCTGGGGAAAACCAAGAGAGAAACTGCGGACAATTTGAAATCTTGACATAGAGCAACATTAGCAGCAGATATAATTGGCAGTATCCGAGACAGAAGGCTCTGAACATATTCGATCACCAACGCCACACATTGACCAAACAAACCAAAGGGGGGGGGGGGGGAGAGAGAGAGAGAGAGAGAGAGAGAGAGAGAGAGAGAGAGAGAGAGAGAGAGAATAGCGTTAATATAAAAGCCTTGGTTTTCAACAAATAAGGCAAAAGAAATAGAGGAGAACCTAACAACTCATGGAGAATTGAAGCAGAAACAGAAATGAACAATGTGGTAAGGATATGGGCAGAGCTGCATGAGATAGCTAAGGATACGAGGACAGCAGTGAGTTGGTTGAGGGCCAACGCCCTAATGGGCGATAGAGGGAACATTAAGAAGAAGAAGAACGCCACACGGCATGGACTAGAGAAAAAAGATGTTATCTAGATTCCACTGCCTCATTTTCTTTTGTAGCCTCTTTTTCAGAACCTTCAGTCTTCTCTCATATGTTGTAGGCTCTTTCTAAGAAACAGCTGTCTCCCTTCGTATTTTATAGCCTCTTTCATCTATATCTCCCTCATATGTTGTAGCCTCTTTCATCTATATCTCCCTCATATGTTGTGGCCTCTTTAATCTATCTCCCTTGTATGTTTTAGCCTCTTTTATCTGTCTCCCCTCATATGCTGTGGCCTATTTCATCAATCTTCCTCATATGTTGTAGCCTCTTTCATCTATCTCCCCTCACACATTGTAACCTCTTTCATCTGTCTCCCCTCACACATTGTAACCTCTTTCACTGCCTCCCCTCACACATTGTAACCTCTTTCACTGCCTCCCCTCACACATTGTAACCTCTTTCACTGCCTCCCCTCACACATTGTAACCTCTTTCACTGCCTCCCCTCACACATTGTAACCTCTTTCACTGCCTCCCCTCACACATTGCAACCTCTTTCATCTGTCTCCCCTCATATGTTGTAGACTCTTTCATCTATCTCGCCTCACACATTGTAACCTCTTTCACTGCCTCCCCTCACACATTGTAACCTCTTTCACTGCCTCCCCTCACACATTGTAACCTCTTTCACTGCCTCCCCTCACACATTGTAACCTCTTTCATCTGTCTCCCCTCATATGTTGTAGCCTCTTTCATCTATCTCCCCTCACACAGTGTAACCTCTTTCATCTGTCTCCCATCATATGTTGTAGACTCTTTCATCTATCTCCCCTCACACATTGTAACCTCTTTCACTGCCTCCCCTCACACATTGTAACCTCTTTCACTGCCTCCCCTCACACATTGTAACCTCTTTCACTGCCTCCCCTCACACATTGTAACCTCTTTCACTGCCTCCCCTCACACATTGTAACCTCTTTCACTGCCTCCCCTCACACATTGTAACCTCTTTCACTGCCTCCCCTCACACATTGTAACCTCTTTCACTGCCTCCCCTCACACATTGTAACCTCTTTCATCTGTCTCCCCTCATATGTTGTAGCCTCTTTCATCTATCTCCCCTCACACATTGTAACCTCTTTCATCTGTCTCCCATCATATGTTGTAGACTCTTTCATCTATCTCCCCTCACACATTGTAACCTCTTTCACTGCCTCCCCTCACACATTGTAACCTCTTTCACTGCCTCCCCTCACACATTGTAACCTCTTTCACTGCCTCCCCTCACACATTGTAACGTCTTTCACTGCCTCCCCTCACACATTGTAACCTCTTTCACTGCCTCCCCTCACACATTGTAACCTCTTTCACTGCCTCCCCTCACACATTGTAACCTCTTTCATCTGTCTCCCCTCATATGTTGTAGACTCTTTCATCTATCTCCCCTCACACATTGTAACCTCTTAAATCTGTCTCCCTTCATATGGCATGGCCTCTTTCATCTGTCTCCCCTCATATGTTGTAGCCTCTTTCATCTGTCTTCCCTCATATGTTGTGTCCCCTTTCATTTATCTCCCACATATGTTGTAGCCTCTTTTATCTGTCTCCCCTCACACACTGTAACCTCTTTCATCAGTCTCCCCACAAATGTTCCGTCCACTTTCATCTATCTCCCTCGTATCCTTTAGCCTCTTTCATTGATCTCCCTCATATGTTGTAGCCTCTTTCATCTGTCTCCCCTCATATGTTGTAGCCTCTTTCAAGTATCTCCCCTCATATGATGTGTCCCCTTTCATCTGTCTCCTCTCATATGCTGTGGCCTCTTTCATCTGTCTCCCCTCATATGTTGTAACCTCTTTCAACTATCTCCCCTCATATGATGTGTCCTCTTTCATCTGTCTAGCTCGTATGTTTTAGCCTCTTTCATCGATCTCCCTCATATGTTGTAGCCTCTTTTATCTGTCTCCCCTCATATGATGTATCCGCTTTCACCTATCTTCCTCATATGTTGTAGCCTCTTTCATATATCGCCCCTCACATATTGTAACCTCTTTCATCTGTCGCCCCTCATATGTTGTGTCCTCTTTTATCGATCTCCTTTTTATGTTTTAGCCATTCCATCTATCTCCCCTCATATGTTAAAGCCTCTTTCATCTATCTCCCCTCATATGTTGTAACCGCTTTCACCTGTCTCCTCTCATGTGTAGACATCGATTGATTAATTTACCCAGATTTTTCCTTACAGTTAGACGCTGTCCAGATCTACCAGAAATCCAAAATGGCCACAAATTCCATGTACCAGGAGTAGTGACAGACGAACTGGCGGACACCAACATCTCCTGCCAGAACCTTCCAGACTCGTCCTGCCATTTCGTCTGCAATGTTGGCTACCGCTTGGACGGCGAGCCCGGTTTGGTTTGTCAGGCGAATGGGTCCTGGGTCGGCCGAGTTCCCACTTGTCACAGTAAGTAATAGAGTTACCAAATGTAAATATACAAATATACATAAACTGTCAATATTAACAGACAAACTTTTTTTTTTGCATATCCCTTACATGACGTTGCAGTCAACATCAGTATTTTTCAGCTGCTGTTGATGTACTAGGCAAGATAGGCTCAGTAGTTTTCCATTGCTTTCTGGGCGACCGGCTCCCATACCCCTAAGTTACCAACGCGGTGAGAACCGCTACCGATTCTCGTGCAGGTTTCGTTACTCGCGAGAATATAGGGGATTATGGAGAAAGACGTTAAACCCTAGGCCAGGGAGACCGTCAGACAAAAGACAAACTGTGGATGTTAAAAGACAGGCTGTAAATATAACCAATATAAACTGTCAATATTAAAAGATAAACTGTCAATATTAAAAGACAAATTGTCAATAGTAAAAGATAAACTGTCAATATAAAAATATAAACTGTTTAATATTAAAATATAAACTGGCAATATTAAAAGTAAACTTGGCAATATTAAAAGACAAACTGTCAAAGATAAAAAGACAAACTGTAAATATATAAATATGAACTGTCAATATTAAAAGACAAACTGTAAATATTTTTTAAAAATATAAGATTTCAATATTGAAATATAAACTAGCAATGTTAATAAGTAAGCTGACAATATTAAAAGGCAATCTGTAACTATAAAAATATAAACTATCAATATTAAAAGGCAAACCGCTAATATTAAAAGATAAGCTGGTAATATTAAAAAATATGCTATCAATATTAAAAGACAAACTATCAATATAAAAATATAAACTATTAATATTAAAATCAAACCGTAAAAATGCAATATTAAAATACAAATTGCCAATATTAAATGATCAACTGGCAATATAAAAAGAAAAACTGTCAATATTACATTATAAACTGGCAATATTAAAAGACAAACCTTAAATATTGAAAATGTAAATTGTCAATATTAAAATACAAATTGTCAATATTAAAATATAAACTGTCAATATTAAAAGATAAACTGGTAATGTTAAAAGATAAATTGTTAATATTAAAAGATGCAATCCTTATACATTACAGTTATGCTGTGAGGATTACATGGATGTTACAAATATTACAGACAAAATATAAATATTACAGATATGTTATGAATATTACAGACAAATTTTGAATATTACAGACAAACGACAGGGTGTTTGTAAATTCTCAATACACTTTGTATGTAGAACAGTTGTTTGTTGTAGAGTATGTTTTCCCTTTGTAAGTCGGAAAACATAATCTCCGCCAAACAACTATTCTACATATAAAGTGTAGTGAGGCTTTATAAACACCCTGTATAACTATAGAAATATTGATGTTCATGGTATTCTTTGCATTTTCCTAGGAAACCATATTTTCACTGCCATTAGATGTGTTTAGCTTGTTTGCTCATTGTCCACGTCTCGAATCGTTTTTGTTTTGTTTAGAACTGACACACGTTTTATTTTGCATGGTGGTTATGGGTCGTGTATAGCCTAGAACATGAACATCTGGCCCTGTCTCTTCTTATCACTTCCCAACTTGAAGTGCTTGCATCGCTTGATGGGAAGCTGTTTTCTGTATTTGCATTCTGTGCATTCCATACGCAGTACAATCTTCCTTGTGGTCTCAGCCTTCTTTCGAAACACAGGCTTACACTGACAATCATAACCACTCTGTTTTATGTCGTAGTACCTTTTACCCTGTGCATAGAGTGAGGCTTTTCCTGCTTTTTACTGTGTGACTTCGTGGACTGTGTGCTTTTTGCAATTCTTGCCCTTGCCAAATGTGCCGCACTGTTTCTTTTTTTATTTTTTTCCCCCAAACGTTTATTTCGTACAAAACTGTACATTTACAAGGTGTAATATGTGTTTCTTGTGTTTGTGTACATTACAGAGCATTACCATTTGTTAGTATTAAAGTGACACATATGCGAATAAAACAAATACATACATATACTTATACACTAATGTTAATATAACATCCATGGCGTTGTGCATTTAACGGGGTTCGAGTGGAGGTTAAACGAAATGTTACCTTGGTCAAGTTTACTACCTGGCTGACAAGGACCTTGACCTATGAAATACAGCCTCCCTTTGTGCTATGTAACCTAATGAACTTTCGCCCCTGGCTGCGGTAATATTTCCCAATCCCGGTGACAAAGAATGAAAATGTGACTCGTTGCATATTATTATTTTTGTTGTTGTTCTTGTTGTTGTGTTTACTTGTTAGATTTCTTTAACAATACTCGGACTAAAAATTAGAAGCAAAAAATACTCTGGGCACATTGATTGCAACACACACAAAAGTAGACAATGATGACCTATTAACAATCGTGCATTGCTTAGGAGAGAAAGTGCGAACTGGTTACACACACACACTCACACAAAAATAGCATACATGGTCCACTGATCAATTCTTCACAATTCCTTACTTCATTATGAAATATTTTATAACATTAAAAGGGAGAAAAAAATATTTATGGGAGATAACTTACGATTTTGAGAGGAATTTTGTACCATCTAATTTACTTTTTAAAACTTGTTTATTCGTGTTGTGCCGTAGGATTTTATCACGTATTCAATTTGTTTTGGTGTTTTATATTTCTACGTTGTTAAATTGTGACAGTTTTAGGGCGCTAAGCCAAATGAGCATGAGCAGCCACGGAAATTAAAACTTAAACCTCCGAAATCTCTTGATTGCGATTCCGCACAGGACTTTCGGTCCTTTGTTTTTCTTTCTTTTTTTCTTTCTTGATTGAGTTTAGTGGTACATTCGTAAAAATGTACAGGTTCTATTTAATAAGCACTTTAACGGTCTTTAACTCGTTGTAAATGACATCTTTTTATTGGTCAGTATATATTTAGGTTTCCCGTTATTTCATTTGCCTTGTGTTTTCCAGGCAAGAGAGCGTCTAGTTAGTTATATTATCCTCAGGTTTCTTCAGCATTTGTCCTACCCAATGGCAGCGTCTTTTCCTCACCTCTTAGTTCACTGGAATGTGTTTGATTCTCCTCCTGTTTGCATTAATTCGCCGGTATGACGTCACAGCCTGGTGACTTCCCTTATTTCAGACCTTGTTGTGTTAATCATACTTCCTCAAGTCAATGTCCTTGACTTAATTGACTTTTTATGTTTGTTTTCAAAGTTGTAGATTGTGAAACTTTGACCTATCACCAACAAGAACCAGACCATGCGTCTGTTGAGTACATAAACCAGACAACAACCTATGGGTCCGTGGTTCAAGTTCACTGTCATCAAGGCTGGCGTGCATTTGGTGACCCAGTGAGGACTTGTACACACTACGGAGTTTGGTCAAGGACAAGAACTTGGTGTGTAGGTAAGTGATTCTTCTCATAGTGGCTGGAAAATATGACAGGCTTAGGTACATCGGAGGTTCGGTGCTCGCGTCCAGATTGAAAGTTGTTGGGGAATGGAGTGTTGGGCTGGGGTAGCCATCTACAGCTAGGATGTGTGCAGAATGTTAGGGGCGTGTCACTTGCTAACTGGATGCAAGTGTGCTCCCTCATTAGCTAACGAATCACCAGTGAGCAGATCACTGGACCTGGCAGGACATTGTCATATGCCGATGATGTTTTAGTGTATCGTCAGGGTAAGGATAGAGAGGAGGTTGCTGTGGAACTACAAACCGAACTCAATCGCATAAGTACTTGGTGTGATGAAGCTGGGGCAATGGTCAACCCAACTAAGGCAACAGTGACTTGGTTCTCGTTGAATAATCATATTGTCAACAATCCAACACCAACTGTAATGCTGTGTTCAGAGACGGTGGAAAGAACGCAGGCAATGAATTACCTGGGGATACGGTTTGATCGAAGCCTTGCTTATAATGTGCACATAGACCAGGTGATAACAAAGGCCAAGCGGGGTTTGGCAGCGATGCGGGTGATGGCGGCAGTAAACTGTGAGCAGCGCCATCTATGTCTTCTGTACGAGGGGCTGGTCATGTCTGTTTTGGAGTATGCAATGGCAATCCTGACTGTCAGCCATAAGCAGATAGAAAGGATGGAAAGGATACAGAATGAAGCTATGCGCATTATTCTTGGATGTACAAGAGATACAGCATGCAGGGCGATGCGCTACCTTCTTGATTTTCCAACCATTGAAGAGAGAATGCAAGTTTGCAGGGCACGTGCCTACCTCAGAATTAACGCAAACACACAGCATCCACTGCATAGTGAAATTAGGAAGGTGAAGGGCAGCAGGTTAAAAAGAGGACGGTCGTGGATGGGTCAAGCCGAGGACATTCTTCAACAGGTGTGTTCACTTGAGGACTTAGAACCTGGCGAGGAGTGGGTGCAAGTGCCAACAGACTTCTGCACATCCTTTTCAGTTTGCATCCAACTAGATAGAAAATGCAGACAAGAAAATCCGGCTGCTGTTGAGGCTGAAGTACAAGCGTTGATTTTCGAGAATTCGCTAGACAGTGACGCGGTCATCTACACAGATGGGTCGGTCGTCCGACATGTGAGAAGCTCATGGGCCTTTACAGCTCGGGCCGGAGGGAGAATTGTGAAGGAGGACTCTGGTGCTTTCACTGAAACCACAAGTAGCCTGACCATGGAAGTCATGGCAGTAAGTAAAGCAATAACATGGCTCGAGACACAGACATTCACTAGGGCTTGTTTCCTTAGCGACTCAATGAACATGATCAAGAGGATAGAGGAGGGGTCGATTCGAAGAGAATGGTTGCTGCCTCTGAAGCGGTCTCGGCTGGCAAAGATTAGTTTCATCTTCGTGCCAGGGCATGCAGGAGTACAAGGAAATGAGCGGGCTGACAAGCTCGCAGGTGAGGCTACTGTTGAGGGCGGACGCGCCATGGACCAGGCTGACATTCTGAATGCTCTACGAGAAGTGAGACTTTTGCAAGAACCAAGTGATGACTGTGAATCTACAACAATGGCCAGACTGCGAGAGCAGCAAATTAAAAGAGGGGTGGCCAAACAAGAACACTACGCAGGAAGCCAAAGAAGATTGATAAACCAACACAGAACTGGCGTCGTTAGCCGCTACACGCTGCGGGATTTGCTGAGGAGGGGATCCGAGCACTTATGGACTGAATGGTCCGATGTGCAACGAGGATGATCTGTCGACTAACTAACTAGCTAACGAAAGAGTAGTCATTGCCACGTGGATAAAAGTCTGTCCAGTGTTAAATAGAGGAAAGGCATCCGAGTGCTAAATAGACACAAGTCTGAGAGATGGACGGAAGTATGACAGATACTAAATGGACGGAAGTATGACAGATACTAAATGGACGGAAGTATGACAGATACTAAATGGACGGAAGTATGACAGATACTACATGGACGGAAGTATGAAAGATACTAAATGGACGGAAGTATGAGGGATGCTAAATGGACGGAAGTATGACATATGTTAAACGGACGGAAGTATGACATATGCTAAATGGACAGTAGTATGACAGATGCTAAATGGACGGAAGTGTGACATATGCTAAATGGTCGGAAGTCTGTCTCGCGATAAATGGATGAAAGTCAGACAGGTGCTAAATATGCACAACGGCGTCTTGTGATAAGAGGACGAAAGTCTGTCACGTGCTGACTATACAAATGTCTGATCGGTGCTGAGTGGGAGAAAAGACGTAGCCCTCGCTACGTTATAACATGAGCGTCATGTGCTAAGTTTACGAAAGTCTGTCTCGTGCTAAATGTTCGCAAGTCTGCCCCGTGCCAAGAGGGTGTGAATCTGCCCTGTGTCAAGTGTGTGTGAATCTGCCCCGTGTCAAGTGTGTGAATTTGTCGAGCGCCAAGCTCATCATCTATCACATAACTGAAAGCGACCACGGGACCAAACCAAGTGCAGTAAACAACCCAGACAACAACCCATGGGCGCGTTGTTCAAATCCTTTGCCATCAAGATCAGCATGAACGTGGAGACGCACTGCGAACCTGTACAAACTACAATGTTTGATCTGGGACCTAAATCAGCTTTCTCATGCTTCGGGCAGAGTGGCAGGCTTCCATTCAAGAATCTAAAATAGGAAGCATCTGTTGGATTCCCCCCCCCCCCCAGGAAATGCTGGTGTGGTGGGAAACGAGTGACCGGGGTCCTGTGGGATCGTGTGTATAGTGCACAGATAGATCATCACTGCTTGGAGAGAATGGTGCTGCAGGGAGTGACCGGGGGATCTGGCCAACACTCAGGACTCTGAGGAAAGGCCAGACGGACAAATAATCAGACTGCTGCTGGTACCATTAATGTTGGGACTCCTCACTGGCTTTTGAATATGAGGACGGAGTACGTATGGAAATATCCCTAGTGTTGTGTTGTTGGCTCTAATCTCAACTCAACTCAAATCAGTTTCTTCTCAGGGTTGGTGTAAATATGACTGGTGTCTTGGTGGATATAGGGTGCATCCGCGTCTGGATTTTGTTTTTGTTGAGTTCGCCTGTTTGATCTCAAACGTAGTCCATACAAGCGCTACTACTTACAATGCACTGTACTAATTTTTGCGTGTGGGTTAGCTTTCACTATTACACATGTTCCTCGCCATCGGGTGAACCCTCACCGGCTTCTGAGGTATGTGTAATTTACGTCTCCAAGTCATGGAAGAGAAATCAACATTTTAGCCCAACTGACCAGTGTAGGGGTTGAACCCGCTACAGGACATCATCACATCGGAAGTCTAAGAGCGGTCACTCTTATTCATTCGGCTATGCTGACTCTCCGCGTCTGGGTTGAGATGTTCCTTGCGATAAAATGTTGAGTCAGGATATCACTCTTCGGCCTAGAAAGTTGGGATGCGTCTCCCTTGATAATTACACCAGAGGGTGTCTCATGTTATGCTTAGGTAAGTGTGCCCTGTTCTAATCAGATCTAAGAATAATCTTGTGTATTGCCTCAACAGAAAATCGGTGCCCAGCTCTTTTACTCAGCCCAGGTCTGATCATAATGCCGGCCAGCTGCGGTCAAGCGGCCCAGGTGCCCAGCGCCACCTGCCAGCATGAATGTGAGGTGGGGTATGAGCTGACCGGACCCCCACAAGTGGTGTGTACTGAGAGTGGGTCCTGGGACGTCACCACACCTGCTGTTTGTGTAGGTAGGTGTGCGTTACACTTGGGCAAGAGAGACTTGCTGTTTTTGTGGGTGGGTTTGTGTTACACTTGGGCAAGAGAGACTTGCTGTTTTTGTGGGTGGGTTTGTGTTAAACTTGGGCAAGAGAGACTTGCTGTTTTTGTGGGTGAGTTTGTGTTAAACTTGCGCAAGAGAGAACTGCTGTTTATTTGGGTGGGTATTTGTAAAACTTGGGCAAGAGAGAACTGCTGTTTGTGTTGGTGGGCGTGTGTTAAACTTGGGCAAGAGAGAATTGCAGCTTGGTGGGTGGGTTTGTGTTAAACTTGGGCAATTGGTGTTTGCAAAGAGAATTGGTGTTTGCATGTGTGTATGCATAGATGTGTCTCCATAATCCTAATCATCATCATCATCATCATCATCATCATCATCATCATCATTATAATAATAATTATGTCACAAGTCAGCAAATCTTGCTGAAAGTTGGTCTCATCACAACCAGTGAGAAATATTCTCGATCTATTAGCAGCTCTCTTGCCTCATTAATTGCCCATATTCATTGTAATGTCATGAATCCACAGTCGTTTGTGTGCAAATGTGTTACAATGTCGACGGTTGATCGGGTGTTAGAATTTGGTGAATTACTTTCTCGAACGCTGCCGAGCGTGCACCAAATTTGTCATCAAGTGACAATTGTTGACATCGGACAAACAACCAATTTGTCAGACGACTAATTTGATTCCAGACTTTGCGTCCAATATGTCGGTAGTCACTGTTTCTCGCCTTGGGGTTTAATCCTGAATTAATACAATACCCTTCTCTAGGTTACACTAAATCCCCTACCAGGGTACACACACGCGCACACGCGCGCGCACACACACACACACACACACATACACATACATACACACACTTATGCACACTTGAAAACTCTATGAATTAAGTCAAACTACAACTCTTTACTATAAATATGAAAACAACTGATTATTTGCAGGATGATGATGATAATGAATAAGGTAAATATACGTCACCAATGTAATGAATTACATAACTGCTGGTGATGTTTGTGACTTGACACTGGGAATACAGGTCAGATGGCGCCTCAATCGAATCCAATACAATGTCACTAACATGACCTGAGTCAATATTTGGGACACCTGTCCCGTCACGGCTCCGCTGGGTTTCTCCTCGTTTCAATAAACAAGGATCTACGCCTGGCGCTCCAGTTGAGAGTTGATCCTTGGAATAAACCGAACTAACTTGAGACGTTCCCTTTCTGAGTATTTGTACCCAGGTTGGAGTACGTTCCCTTATCTCGTCAACCTTTGATCTACCCCTGAGCATCTTTTGATTCGGCTTCAAGTCTCCTCAACCCTCACTCGGCTTTCCCGAGGTGTAATGCATTTTCGTGAGTTAAGTGTGGATTCCAGCCCGTTTCTCCCACGTCCTGGGGGGAAATGTCCATGGCCGAACTTCACACTTCTCAAGATGTTCATTAGTTAGTTAGTTAGTTAGTCGAGGTTCCAACTCCACGGCTACGGTTCGTCCCCATTATGCTCCATTCCCGTGCCAGCGAATATCACACAAAATGCTCCCCACTGTCCAATGTGAAATGTGGAATAGACAGGAGTCTCGGCAATCCAACAAGCCCGCACAGGTACACTGTGCATAATGCCGCCGTCAGAATGTCAACACAAAATTCATCCACGAATACCACAGTTCATCGTTGATGGACAAGGGAATGTCACCAGAAAGACCTCATTGACTCGGGTTTTCTCACATGGCTTTGTCTCTTACCGCAGGGTGACCCGCCGAAAGTGTCGCACAAAGCGCCGACTCCCGGGAGTCTCCCGAAAAATACACTCGTGAACAGAAAGGGCAAAACAGTCAATTCAGCAACCGCCGGTAGCCATTGTTCCGAACATGTAGTTCACTGTACAGGACAGATGTCGAAGCATTCCACGCGAATTTCACTACTCACGGTGTCGCCCACGCACTCACTCAGTAGCAGGGCGACGGAACCATGTACTACCAGTACAACATGAGGAAAATGCGATTGCAAACCGTAGCCACAAGCATAAACAGCCACAGGCCTTATCGGCTCAACGCCTAACCGCCATGCTGGCGACCGGAAGTTCCTCCATGGAATCTCTCAAGATGTTCACACTTCTGTGTGAAATTCCCCATACTTGTCCAGTCTCACGTCTGCCCAGTCTCCCGCGATCTCTGGGACCATGGTCGGCAGCATGTTTGATCAGGACACCTCTCAGTTTACTACACCTTCTAGCGTTTCTCCTGGGAAATCATGTGGATCCTTTTGGTGGCAAATTTGAGATTTTACAGACGTAGAATCCAAGCGGTGTCCGTTTTGTAAACCGGCCATCTACTGACATAATTGTTCGTCATAGTTTCAACCGCAAAGCGCCAAGTTTTAGTCAGATTTGTAAATGCTGCAAGTCCTTTTTTTTTATTCTGTACTCCATTTCTCCTTTGTTTTTGTGGAATGAGAGAGTAGTTCTGAAAGGGCCTAGGCGTTTTATCACATCGTTTACAATGTTTGTCTTTATTCCAATTAATAGAGAGAGAGGGAGGCAGGCACAGAGAGAGAGAGAGAGAGAGAGAGAGAGAGAGAGAGAGAGAGAGAGAGAGAGAGAGAGAGAGAGAGGGAGGCAGAGAGAGAGAGAGAGAGCTAATAAAGACATGGACAGACAGAAATACCAGTGACCAAGTCCTACAAGAAACAAATGAAAACCGTAAACTGATTATAGAAATTAGACGTAGAAGAAATAAATTAGAGAACTTGGTGACAACTGGCAAGATAGAGGGAAAAAGAACAAGGGGGAAAGCAGAGAAGTAAATACCTGGATGGCTTGACCACGTAGTGTGGTCGAGACAAGAACAAAGAGCTGATCCACGACTCTGGTGATCGTGCGGGAGTCTCTGTGGCGAAGTGGTCAATCCATCTGTCTCGGGCTCCGAAGTTCATTGGTCCGATTCCGGGTCGCGTCCCTCGGTTCACGGGTGCATGCTTTCGGAGACTCCTGAGGGTCGTCGCTGGAGCTACGGAGTTCCTACTTTGTGAGACGCTTTCCACACTGCGGAAAGAGACTGAGCCATATGGGATAAATTCCAGGTGCAATGAAGTCGACCTTATCGACTTTTACACGATTATTTTTTTTCTGGTAATCGTGTGATATGGCGAAACATGACCACCCACGCTTATCAGCATGGCACATGATGATAATATTGTGTCTGTAATGTCATAAAGAGCTACATCCCATTCATCCTATCTATACATTAGTATCAAAGTTATCATCATCATCATCATCATCATCATTATCATCATCATCATCGTCATCATCACCACCATCATCATCATCATCATCATTAAGTGCCTTGCCAGCCGGCGTTGGCGTTCATGTATCTCCATAGATCTTGGTCTTTAGTGTTCTGGATCAGCTATGTTGATGATGTTCCCAGACTGCCACCATCTCAGTTCATCCAGCATCATTTTCCTTGATCTGCCCGTGCCTCTTTTATCATTGATCTTTCCCGTTATCACGATGTTCTCCGATGCCTCTCTTCTCATCACATGGCCAAAGAAAACTGTTTGTCTCTTTCATAGTGTTGTATATAATGTTCTAAGTTGTGTGAATAATTTTATTTTTTATTATTATGGAATAATTCACAGACAGGGAACCTCCTTCTATCAGCTGCCCCGATGATGTCACCACCCCCATAACCACAGCTA
Organism: Cepaea nemoralis; assembly: GCA_014155875.1. Taxonomy (NCBI): domain Eukaryota; kingdom Metazoa; phylum Mollusca; class Gastropoda; order Stylommatophora; family Helicidae; genus Cepaea; species Cepaea nemoralis. The sequence goes on along the minus strand of JACEFZ010018938.1, from coordinate 288,841 downwards.
ACTTCGCCGTTGTCCACTGGAAATCTCACCCGCCATTGGTTAACGACAATTCTGGAGAGTTCATTCTCACCAACATAGGGGTGGAAGATTCTGATGAATCACTGCGGCTGACAGCTGGATATCACCAGATCAAGTACATCGCCAGGGATAGGGCCGGGAATGAAGCTTCATGTGTCCAGGGAATTACGGTTGTAGGTACGTCGTACCTGGTGTGTCCAGGGAATTACGGTTGTAGGTATGTCATACCTGGTGTGTCCAGGGAATTACGGTTGTCGGTATGTCATACCTGGTGTGTCCAGGGAATTACGGTTGTAGGTGTGTCAAACCAAGTATATCCGGAAAATTCCTGTTATAGGTATATCAAGCAAGGTGTGTCCAGGTGATTCCTGTTGTAGTTATGTCAGACCAGGTGTGTCCGGGGAATTACTGCTGTAGGTATGTGAGACCACGTATGTCCAGGGAATTACTGATGTAAGTATGTCAAACCAGGTGTGTCTAGGGAATTACTGTTTTAGTTATGTCAAACCAGATATATCCGTAAAATTCCTGTTGTAGGAATGTCAAACCAGGTGTTTCCAGGGTATTCATGTTGTAGGTATATCAAACCAGACGTGTCCAGGGAATTACTGTTCTAGGTATGACAAACCAAGTATATCCAGGGAATTCCTGTCGTAGGTATGTCAAACCAGGTATATCCAGGGAATTACGGTTATTGGTAAGTTAGGCCCGGCGTTTGGTGTACACTTGATGTATTGTCTTTTAGGTTACTCAACAGGTGCTAGATGATTTTTATTACCATGTTTGTGGTAGTGGTGGAGGATGAGGTGAAGGAGGTAAAAGATGAGAAGTAGCATATTAAGAGAATATTGGAGAAAAGCAAACAGGTATATCAGACCGGGTGCTCGTGTACACTTTAATGTATTCTGTCCTTAGTAACTTAACAAGTCAACAGTTATTACTACCATATGTTTGAGGCGGTGGTGGAGGATGGGAGGGGTGGGAAAGGAGGAGAAGAGGTATACAAAGAAGACGAAATAGAGACCAAGAAAGATCTGGGGAAGAGTTAGATGGAGATGGGAATGAAATAGAAAACAAAATTGGAAAGGAAGGAAATAGTAGAAGAGGAAGAATGGAGAAGGGAAAATACGGTGAGAGAAAATAAATGGTGAAATAGTGGTGTATGAGAGTGGACGGCAGAAATATGGAAATGTAGCAATGGAAGAAGGACTGAGAGAAGATAGAAGAAGGAGAAAAAGGAGATAGTTAAGAAACACGAGTGAAAATAACGAGATGGAGAAACAGAAGGAGAGACAGAGAGAATTGGTATATGGATATGGGTGATGTGAGGAGGCGATGGAGAAACAGAAGGAGAGACAGAGTGAATGGTTATATGGATATGGGTAATGTGAGGAGGCGATGGAGAAATATGTCAAGGGAGAAGAAGGAGAGGTAGGCGCACACTGTAAGGTGTTGACTGCCACGAATTACATCCCATATGGCTCGGGCTCCTTCCGCAGAGCAGCTGCCGAGACCCTTGCACAGAGCATGAACTCCGTAGCTCCAGCGGTGACCCCCAGAGGTCTCTGCATAAACTACACTGGTTAACCTTAAAAAGTAGTCTAGAAACAAACCACGACTAGTAGGAGCTCGAGACAGACGGCCTGACCACTGCGCCATAAATACTCTCTTCCTCCAAGATACCTAAAGTTAGTGCATGTCCTTAACATGCAACCCGTTCGCAGTCAAACCCAGCAATTTGTGATTGTCTAGGCAATTTTAATTTTAGTAAATGGATCAATCAGGTGCCGTCACCACAATGAAGGTCGGCTGCGAAGGATACCCAACACTGTCTCTCGCCTTGATTGTACATTCTGTCAGATGGCTGCTCATCCATCTTTTGATTTTATCTTCCCACTTGTATCGTTGTCTACCTCTTGCTCGGTTACCTTTAACCCTAACCTCTAGTTTGGTTTTTTAAGCGTGTTATATCTTCGAAAGTGGCCGAAATATTTCACTTGCCTCTTTTTTATTTCTTTCATCAACTCTCTTTTCATTCCCAGTTTTTCTAGAACTTCTGTAGTTGATTGTTTCTGTGTCTATGAAATGCAGCATATTCTTCTGTATATCCACACCTCCATGGCATCTATTAGACTTTCTATTTTTAGTACATTGCCATTATTATAACATCAGATGGAAGATGCACAACAGAGATTAAGAACATACTACTTGTTGGGAAAGTGGGGAAGAGTTGCACAGTTCGTCAACCACACACTCTCTCTCTCTCTCCTGAGCCCAGCTGGATCCAGTGACAAGTCAAGACGACAGGAGATGATTACAGGTGCGGTGGATGACCAGGGTGCTCTACATGCCGTGCCATACTCATTACGTTCCACAACGCTTTGCAGGTGAATACCGTCTTGCCTGTTGAATCATCAATGATTTCTTCCGGGCAGTCTGCCGAATCCAAGAACAGAATAGGGCAAGCAAAAACTGCATTTCAGAAACTGAAAGGTATCTTATGCAATAAGATGATTGGATTTAAGAGAGTTCTGAAATGCTATATAGAACCTGGTTTGGAATGTAAATGAACACATTAGGAAGAACTTGGAGCAATAGAGATGTGGTTCCTCCGACGAATGTTGCGAATTCCTTGGACTGCCAAAGTAGCTAACGAGTGCTTGAAAGAAACTAGAACGTTATATTCAACAATAAGATAGAGACAGCACTTAAAACTATGGCTGCAATGGACATAGAGCAGAGAATGCTTTTTCAAACTATACCAGCACTTGATCCTCTCAGCGATTGATTATGGACTAGGACTGCTCACTGTCTCAAAGAGTCAGCTGGTGAGATTGGAGCGCATACAGAACGAGGCTATGCGGGTCATTCTGGGATGCACCAGAGACACCCCAGTGGTGTGTATGCGGTACATCCTTGGTTTGCCGACTGTTGCTGGTAGGCTCAAGGTGATGCAGGCGAAGGCATACCTCAGAGTAGCTGCTGACACAGATCACCCGTTGTATGAGGCGCTGGACGCAGTTAAGGGCCAGCGACTGATAAGAGGGAAATCATGGATGGCTCAGGCGGAGGATACGATCATACAGGTGTGCCCCTTGGAGAACATTAGGCGAGGAGAGAAGTGGGTCAGAGTGCCAGCGGAGTAGTCAGACTTCTGCAGAGTTATAATCACATTGAGCCGGGTGAGCAGGGAGTGGTCAGCAGGGGCCACAGAAGTGCAAATCGAGCAACTAATTCAGGATAATTCTCGCCCGGGTGATGTGATTATCTACACAGATGGTTCGGTGTTGAGAGATAGTAGAAGTGCCTGGGGTTTCTTGGCAAAGGCTAATGGTCGACGTGTGGTGCAGGAGAGCTTGGCATATGATACCACAACATCTAGCTTAAGAATGGAGGTGGGGGCAGTTAGTGCAGCTTTCCGCTGGATGGAGAATACGATACACACACACATCGTGATTGTAACTGACTCAGAAACATGCTGAGTAGGGTGAGGACTGACAAGCTTCGTGCCGAGTGGCTTGCTTCGCTTCGGAAGTCACGGGTGACAAGCATCGTCTGGATCTTTTCTCCGGGACATGCTGGTGTGCTTGGGAATGAACAGGCAGACAGATTGGCTGACTCTGCAAAACTTGGTGGAGTATTGATGCATGATAAGGCAGACGTGGTTGCGGCCTTGTGGGAGCACGTGTACACCTCGGAGGAGCAAATGGATCACCATGGTCTGGCAAGAATGCGACAGCGTGGAGTGACGAGGGGATCTGGCCGATGCTCGACGATTAGAGGAAAGGTGAGACGTACATATAATCAGATTGCTACTGATACGATTGGGGTTGGAACTTTTCGCTGCCCCAGGAAGGTTAACCCGGTCAACAAATGCCCGCAGAAGTCGGATGTGTCGGCCTAACGGCCCAAGAACGCAGCTCTGCTGTAAACAGGCACAACGCAGTCACATCCGAAAAAAAGAAACTCGGGATGAAGAAGAAGAAGAAGAACTCTTCGCTGGCTTCTGAGGATGGGGACGGAGCGCTTACGGGAATGCCCCGAATGCTGTGATGTCGGTTCTTAAATCAAACAATCAATCAGTCATTAAGAAAGAGACAAACACCTTTCTTTGGTCATGTGATGAGAAGATAGGAACTGCAGAACATCGTGACGACTGGAAAGATCAAGGGGAAGAGAGGCAGAGGTAGACCAAGAGAAATGATGCTGGATGGATTGGGACGGTGGCATGGCGGAATATCATCAGCAGAGTCGATCCAGAACACAGTATGCGGGATTGTGAAACGCTTTGGCAAACCTTTAGTCCCAGACGGCGGCCGTAGATACTTCCATTGTTTAAATCAGACAGCAGTAGATATGTATCATCATCTTCTTCCACTTTTGTCTTCAAGCACCGTGTGTGTCTCTGTGTGTGTGTGTGGGGGGGGGGGGGGGGGTAGTTGACGTTCAAGTGCCCGATGGGTGACCCTGGTCAGTATCATTGCAAGAGATTGTATATTGTCTTTCAATGTATGTGGTACACGGTGTTGATCCACCTGTCTGTCTGATATCATCATTTCTTACTCGGTCTAGGATAGTTAAGTTCTTCTCGAGCATCTTAAGGTGTTGAAGAGAACAAGGAGACAGCAGAGAGTTAAATAACCGGATGGCTTAGCTACCTGACATAATCGAGCCAAAACACAGAGCTGAACCCACGATTCTGGTGATCGTGTGAGGTAGAGAAATATAACCGCCCACGCGTATCGGCATTGCACTTGATGATGCTGGTGGTGGTGGTGGTGGTGATGATGATGATGATGATGATGATGATGATGATGATGAACCTACCGTACCAAACCTCTACATCGTCAAACCTTACTCCCCAGATTTTACAGTGCATCTGGTCTCGTGTCCGGCAGTGAATGTCAGCATTAATATGACCAGTCACCAACAAGAAGCTGTCTGGCCTGAGGTCACCTTTGCTGACCACAACAACGTCACCGTTCCACACAGGTGTGTTCCCGCCAACAACACCTTGCTGCCGGCCGGCATATACACGGTCGCCTGCGTGCCTCAAACTCTCACATACCAGCCCACTCACTGTCAGTTTACGGCAGTTCTCAGGCGTGAGTATTCGTCTTCTTCCTCTTCTTTTTCTTCCTCCACTTCCTCTTCCCCTTCCTTTTCCCCATCGTCTTCTGCCTCACAAATCCCCACCCCATGTGTGTTTTATACTGTTGCAGTCACACACGCCTCTGGTCCATCTTTTAAAATATTGTTCTTTTTCCACATTCGTGAAGAAGAAAGAGAAGAACACAAGAACAAGTAGAACAAGGATAAGAAAGAAGAATGTTGTAAAACATAATAAAACAATATTCGTGCAATTGTATTGCAGAACCCACATGTGACATGCCCCCGCCACCCCTCCATGGCAGCCTATCATGTGCCCCAACAGCAACATCTCTCTTGACATGTACCCCGCAGTGCAACAACAACTACGACTTCCACTACCTGCCCCAGGGAGCCTACATCTGTGACCTTGACGGAAACTGGCGGTTGCGACAAGCAGGCCGCTTCTGGCCGGACTGTTCTCGTATGTATTCATTTTATATATTTATAACTGAAATAACATATGTATATTCTTTACATATTTACATTGGAGAACAGCGTGACTTCTGGAAAGATCAAGGGGATGAAAAGCAAAGGCAGACCAAGAGAAATGATGAAATAGACGGGAATCTCCGTGACAAAGTGATCAAGCGGTCTGACTCGGGCTTCGAATGTTGTGAGTTCGATTCCGAGTCGCATCTTTCGGTTTAGAAGTGCATTGTTTCGGAGACTCCTGAGGTCGACGCTGGAGCTACTGAGTTCGTGCTTTGTACAACGCTTACCGTTATGCGGAAAGAGACGGAGCCATGTGGGATATAAACCCGGTGCAGTGAAGTCGACCCTGTCGACTTTTAAGCGACTTTTTTTTTAAAGCGACATATTTACATTCTGTACTTTTGTATGGCAGCTCCGTGGCGAAGGTGTAACGGACGCAGTTCGTGATCCCGCATACACGCGTTCGAAACAGCTGCGCGCAATTTGGCAGCATCCGCGTTGCATTGGTTTTTACGAAATGGTATGGGTGCCGTTCGTTCAGAAAGCAATGGCAAGCTACTGAACATAAACTTGCCTAGAGATCACAGCAGCAAAATTGATGGTCTTGACTGCAACGTCCTGTAAAGGATATGCAACTAACTAACTTTTGTATGGGTGTAAAACGCGGACTATTAGCTAACAAACTTGGGGGGGGGGGGGGGGGGGGGAAACATCTACTGAAGTAGAAATGTGGTGTCTGA
>JACEFZ010018938.1:265000-277500 GCA_014155875.1 Cepaea nemoralis | reverse complement strand
AAGAGAATAATTCAACAAATGTTGGTTTTAATATAACGAAGCAAGTAGAAGAACAACATGTTCACGCAGAAAATAGTGTAGGGAAAGGAGCAGCTCAATGTGGCAACTGTACAGAGAGCAATGTCAGGTATGATATCAGTAATGAAGAAAAATCTACAAACTTCGTTCAGGCTAAGATAATTGGGCAACTCATGCAGCAAACAGGAAAATCAAAACGGCGTTATGAAGATAAAGCACAGTCGATGTCGGAGACTGATGAAACAAGCAGCAAAGACTCTGGAATGTTTATCAAACGATCGGCAGACGGCTTAACTCCGGCGAATGAGAATAATTCCCAACTGCACCCGAATGAGAACGACTGGACATCTTCTGGTGTTGATGTTGATGCATCGACGAACGTCACTCTGGAGGATTATGACAATGAGGTAGGTAAGGTGCCTCAACGACATGTTTTTGTTATTTAGGGAGGACTGGCTCTTAAACTTCCGGTGTGCTGATGCTTAGGTAGCGGGTTCAACACCTACACCAGTCAGTAGGACACAAATGTGGACTTTTCGTCCTTGACTTGGGGACGTAAATTACAAGTACCTCTAAAGTTGGAATGTGTTCGCCAGATGGCGAGGGACATTGGTAAAAGGGAAAGCTAATCCACACGCAAACATTAGTCCAGTGTACTAGAAATAGTAGCACATATAAGGACTACGCTTGGGTTCAAAGCGATCGAAGCACACACACACAAACATGTTATGTACATGAGACATTTCCCAGGCAGCGGGACTATGACGTCTGCCTTGCGCCCTGAAGATTATGGGTTCAATTCCGTACTTCGTCATTGCGTTCACGGGTGCAGTCTTATCGGAGACTGGGGGAGGGGGGGGGGGTGTCAGGGCTGGGGGTTACCTGGAGGTCGTCGCTGGAGCTACGGAGTTCGTGGTCGTGCCGACCTGCAGAAAGAAACCGAGCCATATGGGATACAACCCGCTGTAATGAAGCCGTTCCTCTCGGCTTTAAACCTTTAGAGGTTAGTACTTCAAATTCTAATGTCCACAGACCTGGATCGACTCAAGGGTCGGCCTATTTAGTTTGTTACAGAATGAGGGTCCAGGATCGGAACATTTGGACTGTTACAAAATGAGGGTCAAGAGTCGGAACATTTGGGTTGTTACAAAATGAAGTTCAAAGGTTGGAACACTTGAATTGTTACAAAATTGGAGTCAGGGGTCGGAACATTTGGATTGTTACAAAATGGGGGTCAAGGGTCGGGACATTTGAGTTGTTGCAAATTAGGGTCAAGGGTCGGAACATTTGGATTGTTACAAAATAAGGGTCAAGGGTTGGTCCATTTTGTTTGTTATAAAATGAGGTTCAAGGGTCGGTCCATGTGGATTGTTATAAAATGAGGGTCAAGCGTCGGCCCATATGGATTTTTACTGAGTCAAGCGTGCTCTCTGCTTGGCCGAGAGTTTTAACTCGATCGCGCTTTAAATTCCTGTGCGCTGATGGTGGGGGTGTAACGGGTTCGTTTCACACACTGGTCAGTTGGACTTAAAAGTTGACTTCTCGTTTAAAAAGCATTGGCAAACTTTTTTTTCGCATATCCCATACAGGACATCGCTGTCAACGCCAGCATTTTACCGCTATTTTTGATTTCTTGGCAAGATTACGCTCAGTAGTTTGCCTTTGCTTTCTGAGCGGCCGGCTCACTTCCCGTAAGTCACCAACACGGCGAGAACCGCTACCAATTATCGCGCGCTGCGCTACCCTACGTGGATAAACGGGATTACGGAGAAAGTCATTTAACTCCTCGACCAGGGATACCGGCATTGTCAAACTACTGAACGTTAAATGCCATTGCTCGGGGCTAAATATCAAGTGAAAACAACTTACCCATACAAGACTATTTACAGCACATGTGTGATTGTGAGGAAAAGAAAGTTTACAATAACGGAATTGATGTTCCTGAGAAGAATATTCAATGTGTCAAGAAGAGATAAAATCAGAAATTATGAAATCAGGTCTAAAGTGGGGGTTATAGTAGCGCTAGATTTCATTATAAAACAGCAAATGAACGAAAGAACGAACCAAAGAACGAACAGACTGTATTTTCAAAGAGTTAAGAATTCAGCACGCAGGATACCATAACAAGCAATGATGTACAGATCAAATAAACGACCACATAACTAGGCAGCCAGCTGACAGTATACCACAACAAGCAATGGTGTACAGACCAAATGGACGACCACATAACTAGACTGCTAATTAACAGTATACCACAACAAGCAATGATGTACAGACCAAATGGAACCAGAAGAAGAGGCAGACCATGTAAACGATCGACGGAGGGAATAACAGAGTCACTAGGAATCTCGATGTCATCTCGACACCGCAAGGTAAAGAGGACAAAGATGAGATTATTATATTTAATATAAATATCTTTGTCCCTTTTGAAAACGCCATTTAACCATTTTCTTATCTCTTTTAAACTCCAGATTGATGAATTCGTTGAGGTGAACATTAAGTTCACACTGTACAGGGAAATCCTCAACCGCCAAGTTGATGACACGGAACAAACAGAACTGATGCATTCCATGCTGGATATACGGGACCAGCTGAGCATCAGGCTCCAGTCGCATAACCTGACCCTTGGAGATAGCAATGACACTTCTGTGACAGCTGTCTATAACGGCACGTCGGCAATGTCCAGCAATGTCCTTGTGGCTCTGCAGCCTGTGCTGGATCTTCCAGTCCTGGATGCCTGCGACTTTGGTTATGTGACTAAATTGACGTATTATTCGTCCATACAGACGTGTGGTATGTTTATGATGATGTATTACTTCTTTTTATTCTCTTTTTTCTTCTTTTTTCTTTCTTTCTTTCTTTCTTTTTTTCCCTTTCTTTCTTTCTTTCTTTCTTCTTCTTCTTCTTCTTCTTCTTCTTCTTCTTCTTCTTATTATTATTATTATTACTATTATTATTATTATTATTATTAATATTATTTTACTAATTCTTGTTCTTGGAAAAACAGTGATGGAAGGTGAAGTTCTTGGAAGAATAGTGATGGAAGGCGTAGTTCTGGGAAGAACAGTGATGGAAGGCGTAGTTCTTTGAAGAATATTGATGAAAGGTGTAGTTCTTGGAAGAACATTGATGGAAGGCATAATTCTTTGAAGAACAGTGATGGAAAACGTAGTTCTTGGAAAAACAGTGATGGAAGGCGTAGTTCTTGGAAGGACAGTGATGAGAGGCATAGTTCTTGCAAAAACATTGATGGAAGGTGTAGTTCTTATAAGAACATTGATGGAAGGCGTAGTTGTGCGGAAAGAACAGTGATAGAAGGCATAGTTCTGGATAGAAAAGTGTTGGGAGGCGTAGTTCTTGGAAGAACAGATGGAAGGCACGGTTCTGGGAAGAACAGAGATGAAAGCCATAGTTCTTGGAAGCACAGAGATGGAAGGCGTAGTTTTGGGAATAACAGTGATAGAAGGCGTAGTTCTTGGAAGAACAGAGATGGAAGGCGTAGTAATTGGAAGAACAGTGATGGAAGGCGTAGCTCTCGGAAGAACAGAGATAGAAGGTGTAGTTCTGGGAAGAACAAAGATGGAAAGTGTAGTTCTGGGAAGAACAGAGATGGAAGGGGTAGGTCTGGGAAGAACAGAGATGGAAGGTGTAGTTCTGGGAAGAACAGAGATGGAAGGCATGAGAAAGGCAGTGATCGGCCAGCAAGAAGATTGTCACAGAACGCCTTGGGGCATCATGGTGTATGTTTTATATTTTTGGTTGCACGTCCATTGCAGATAGGTGTTCTAGGCAATTTTACTTTTAGCAGTTTACCATTGCTTTCTGAATTTAAAACAAAAGTCAATGTTTAAGTCGAATTGGCCGATAAAGGGAATAAACCAATTAGTCCGCCACAAGCGCAAATGATGCTTATTTGCGAGCGCTCATTCCCTTTCGGCAACGCTTATATATATATATATATATATATATATATATATATATATATATATATATATATATATATATATATATATATATATATATATATATATATATTTGCTGACCAGGCCCGGCTTCGCCCAGGCCCTGGCCGGGATCTATCTGTCTGTCTATCTGTCTGTCTGTTTGTCTGTCTGTCTGACCCTGCCCGGTTTCGCCCAGCTCCTAGTGGGGAGCATCTCATTTAATTCATATAAGTAGTCATATAAGCTCCCGTTCCCGTTCCCGACTATCTATCTGTCTGTCTGTCTGTCTGTCTGTCTGTCTGACCCGGCCCGGCTTCGCCCAGCCTCTGGTGGGGAGCATCTCATTTAATTCATATAAGTAGTCATATAAGCTCCCGTTCCCGACTATCTGTCTGTCTATCTATCTATCTGACCCGGCGCGGCTTCGCCCAGACCCTGGCGGGGAGCGTCTCATTAAATTCATATAACAAAAAAAATTAACTTAATAATGTCCTTCCACATACCATATGCTCTCTTTCACACACACGCGGCCAACTAAAAACGTTAATTGTATACAAAAACAATTTCCTTTTAGTATTTTAACAGGCGTGCTGGGTGTATGGTATTTGTGTAGGGCTGTTTAACACGGCGTTTGTGTGTCGAATCGGTGTGCAATGCGTTTCAACAAATTACAAAATATACTTACATATTATGCATAAAGTATGAACAAAAACAAAATTAACTTAAGAATGTCCTTCCACACACCATCCATTATTTTTAATGAAAACTGTTTTTAATCACCTACATCCGGGAAGGTTAACCCGGTCAACAAATGCCCGCAGAAGTCGGATGTGTCGGCCTAACGGCGCAAGAACGCAGCTCTGCTGTAAACAGGCACAACGCAGTCACGTCCGGAAAAAAAAACCTCCGGATGAACGCAGAAGAAGAATCACCTACATGACTGTAGATAACTTCTTTGAATATAAAAAGATGGGTTAGAAAATTTTCACTATTTAAATAGATGCATTATTTTTATGAAAACTTTGAAAATGCCTTAAAGATTTTATTATTATTTATTATAACGCACATGCCTGTAAATAACTGTAGAAAAAGAGTTTATAAACCTTTGATAACAATGCAACAATCTATATATAAAATATATAGCAATGCTATTAAAAGTTATGCCCCTTGATATAACTTTTCTTGAGTTAAATCCCCTCGCTATATATAAATGATAATGTAAATTAAAATATTAAATTTTAGTAAGTAAATAGCTGTTTGTACACTAACAAACTATGACAGTTGGCTGCACGGGAATGAAAAGAAAGCATGTAGAAAATTTCATCTCAATCGGATGGACCGTTTGCGAACGCATCAAATACATCCGGATACACATTGCCTTATGTGTATATATATATATATATATATATATATATATATATATATATATATATATATATATATATATATATATATATATATATATATATATATATATATATATATATATTTGTGTCAGGTCTTAGTTAGATATGACTGAGCTACCGTATAACAGTAGACGGTACTACCTGCTTTCTGTTAGCGCCGAACGTTGGGCGGCGCTTACCAAACCCGACACCCCATATTGTGCCAACGGCTTCGGGCGGAAGAGCGCAATTGGAAGGGTAAAAGCCTTACCCTGGTGCGAGGAAATGCAACCTAAAGACAAAGTGTCATGGCAGGGCAGACCAGGCCCTGAGCCTTGGTTGGCGGCTGGTCTAGGATCGAAGCTCCGACAGGCGGACAATTAGAGCATTGCTTTGCAGATCCGGCAGCTTCTGCAGCTTGTCTTGTTCCAGATGTGGAGATGTTACCTTTCCTCTGGAGTGAACTAGGCAGGCCGAGAGAGGGATCACGCTGCATGGGCAACACATGATCTCTATATTTTAGCCCAGGCTTTGTGCTATGGAGAGGCAATAACTCCATCCCTTACAAACTATCGTCTGTCAAGACGGCAAGGTGCCAATGAATGATATATATATATATATATATATATATATATATATATATATATATATATATATATATATATATATATATATATATATATATATATATATATATATATATATATATACGCCGGCTCCATGGCCGAGGGGTTAGCAGCTTTCTCCGCTAACCCCGAATACTCTCGTCACGTGACGCGACGAGAATTAGCAGTGGTTCGAATTGCAAAAGTGACTTATGAGAGTATGGAGCCGGTCGCTCAGAAAGTCGTGGCGTGCTGATGAGCGTAATCTAGCCTAGGAATCAACATACAGCTGAAAGATGCTGGTGTTGACCGCAATATCCTGAAACAGGATGGAAACGCGGGGAAAAAAAAAAAAAAAAAATATATATATATATATATATACGCATATATGAGGGGGCTTCAAATGAAAACCTTATTTTTTTTATTTTTTTTTTTGTGGGAGTGAATATAATCTGAAAAAGTAAAGAACAAAAGTATCACTTTTCGATGTAGTTACCGCTGCGTTAAATACAAGTTTCTCAGCGCCGATTAAGTGCTTGGATTACTGAAGAAAAAAATTCTCTTGGTCGCGTGTGTAACCACTCATGCGTCACCCGCTGTACCTCTTCATCGGACCGAAAGGCCTGTCACAGAAGTCATGCCGCCGTTTTGAAACGTCCTACTCTACTCATACACATGCTGGACTGAGAGGCATGCATCATCATACTGGACCTCTATTCATCTATGAATTTCTATAGGTTTCACCACTTCACTTATTAAAATAAAAACGGTTGGTGCATGTTAAAAGTGGGGTGTCCATCTTTAAACTGTCGTTATGACGTCACCAAGTTCTTCTGTACCGTGATGACATGTGCATAACACTCTTGACATCCTTAACAACAATATTGACAGGTTACAAGTCAATGGCATGATTATTGTAATTTATATTACACTTTAAAGGTTGTCATTCAACCCCCCCCCCCCTCCTCCTGTGTGTGTGTGTGTGTGTATGTGTGTGTGTTGTCAGTGCTACGAATGTCGTGTACTGCACTGAGATTCTCCTTCTCTTCTCTATATAATGGGACAGCAGGTCTTATGGAGGTACCTGACTGTGATGAAAATCAAGCCTCTCAACCCAAACCAAATCTACTCTCGCAGCTTACTTTTGCTCATTGATAAAGATGTCCGCCGTAACATCCTGTTTGATGTACACATCTTGTTTGTCGAGATCCCTAATTTCACTGGTTGTGTTTTCCCGCCCGCAGTGGCCTGCCCAGCCGGGTCGTACTACTACATGTCCGAGGACAAGTGTTTGATCTGTCCAGTCGGCTACTATCAACCCGAAGAAGCCCAGTCACGATGCCAGAGCTGCCCTGGCGACACGATGACCGAGTTTCCCGGTGCACACAATATCTCCATGTGCTTAGGTAAGGTAACTATTTCTTCTTCTTCTTCTTCTTCTTCTTCTTCTTCTTCTTCTTCTTCTTCTTCTTCGTTCATCTGGAACATATTTTGGACGTAATTGCGTTGTGCCTGTTTACAGCAGAACTGCGATATTTGCACCTTTCGGCCGACACATCCGACTTCTGCGAGCATTTTTTGACCGGGTTAACCTTCACGGGTGTTTCGTATCACGGTCAAGTCTCACTGTTGTAGTGTCATCCCCATATCAGCTGGTCCATTCAGATCAGCCGGAGATATAACGGTCATCACTCAAGAAAAGGCAGGAGCAGATCATGGGCATTCCCCGCCATCCAAGGAGACTTCCATAAGTGCAGAGCTGACACAAAGCGCTCTGGTACTAGGCTCACCCAAGGAATCGTCACGTCCTGCACATGGCTGCTTAGCCTCACTTCCGTATATTGGACCTCTCGTCCACTACAGACTGCTTCTCCGGAAAGGTAACTGATTCATTGACATGGGGTGATTAATCGTCTTAGGCGACTTCTTATATCTGCCGTGGGCTTATATACAGTTTCTTTCAATATTGAACCCCCTCATTGTGATATACAATACAACATGTCTGTTACTATATTAACCAGTTTTACGTCATAACTTGACATAACCCTACTTTCTATTTTCCGCAATCCATTTTTGTTTGGTCCAAACCTACTTTTTGTTTGGCACTGAATAAATTAAGATTGACTGAGAGAACAGAGAGTGGAACAGACAGAGAGTGGAACAGACAGAGAGTGGAACAGACAGAGAGATATTACAATAAGTATGCACAAGGCAAGAGGAGCGTACATAGCACTAAGACATTTGAGGAAGTCAAACAAAGTTAAACTTTGCATCAAATCTAGAATTGTCAACTCTAATGTAAAACCGGTACTACTGTAAGGGTTAGAAACATGGAGGACAACTACAAGAATTACAAATAAACTATAAACATTCACTAATTGGTACATCTGCAGAATAGTTGGAATAATATGGAGAAACACGGAAAAACAGAGATATACGCATTTTTGTGTGAGATGGATAAACATGACCGCTCACGCTTATCTGCTTGGCACATGATGATGATGATGATGATGATGATGATGATGATGATGATGATGATGATGATGATGATGATGATGATGATGATTTAAATTTCCGAGAGAGGTTGCTGTTTATGAGCCCAGTTTACTTCCGTGTTAAGACCATGTAGAATGGCAGCATTTGATTTCTTACATTCTAATAACTGTTCTTTAACGCTTAAGTCCAACAGCCCCAGTTTTCTTATTTAGTTGGTTATTTAGTCAATAGCGGTTCCAACTTCACGACAAAGGGTTGCCCCATTATCCTCCGTTCCTGTGCCAGCGAATATCACACAAAATACTCCATGTGAAAAGTGGAACAGACAGGAGCCTCGACAAGTAGCAGGGTGACGGAACCATGCACTACCAGTCTAACATGAGGAAAAATACGAATGCAAACAGTAACAAAAGATAAACACTTCAGAGGCCTTAACAGCTCAACCGCCTATCCTCCATGTTGCTTCTTTGTTGTTTGTCCATCAAGAATGGTGATGACCATTCATTCCATCCAGTGGGGTTGAAAATATGGAGCCGTGAGTTTTACGATGACTGACAAGGCCTATTTTGGCTCGAAATGTTCTTTGACCATGTGTGCAAAGAATGTTTGACGTTCCAGGAGGAGAATCTTCTGCAGTGGTTTTTCTGTCCTGCCTTTTCTTCACAGCTCTTGCAGTCCTGGTTGCCTCACAAGTGACTGTACCATTTCGTAATGATGTCCGCCACTAAATTCGGTCTTTGGCAGCAGCCTCTCAGGTGTCATGATGAATTCCAAAAGCTTTCAGTGCGATTTTCAGAGTGTATTTAAAGAGTTTCCTCTGGCGCCATGGAAACGGCTATCATAACGCAGCTCGTCATTAAAAAAAATTCGTTTAGGGAGCCTGTGATCTGGCATGCGAGTCAAGTGACCAGCCCAGCGAATCTGATTCTTTATTAGTAAAGTATGGATACTGGGCATGGATGCTCCTTCTAGGTCTTCAGTGTCTGGGATCTTGTCGTGTCATTTAATCTTTACTAGCTTCCTAAGGCAGACTGTGTGGAAGTGGTTTAATTTTCTAGCGTGTCGCTGATAAACAGCCCAGGTTTCACAAGCATATAGAAATGTGAATAATACAACTGCTTTGTAGACTTTCAGCTTTATTTGCAGGCTTATTCCATTTCTGTCCCACACATTCTTGTACAATCTGCCAAAGGTCACGCTGGCCTTGGAGATTCTTGCATTCACATCGTCATCAATTGTGGCAGCTTGTGACACAGTGCTGTGAAGGTAGGCGAATTTGTCCACAACACTTAGTCTATGACCACCTACTTTGATATTCAGCACGGTGCGATTAATCCCTGGACTGGCTGGTACATAACTATAGTCTTCTCCAAGTTGATATTGAACCCAACGTTGGCACAGGCATATGAGAAAGCTGAAACATTGTGTTGCATGTCTGCCTCTGAGTTGGCATATAGAGCGCAATCATCAGCAAACAGGAGCTCTATGACCTTGTCGCTGTTAGTTTGGTTTAGCTTTCAGCCTTCTGAGATTGAACAACTTTCCATCCATGCGGTAGCTTGATGTCTATTCCAAGTGCGTTAGTTCTCGAAGGCATTCATAAGCATAGCTGAAAACATGAGGCTGAACAGTGTTGGTGCCAGGACACAGCCTTGATTCACTCCATTGGTGACAGGAAAGGGCTCAGACAATTCACCATTTCTCTGTACTCTTTCCTGCATACCGTCATGAAACAGTCGCACCTTTTGGACAAACTTTCGTGGACAGCCATATTTCGCCATAATCTTTCACAGTCCTTCTCTGCTGACTGTATCAAAAGCCTTGGTAAGGTCAATGAAAGTAGAGAACATTTCGCAGTTCTGTTCCTGACATTTGTCTTGCAGCTGCCTTGCAGCGAAAATCATGTCAACAGTTCCACGTTTTGTTTTTTTGTTTTTTTCTTTTTTTTCTGAAGCCACATTGACTTTCAGGAAGAAGACCTTGGTCGAGATGGGCTATGCGGCGATTGAGAAGAATTCTGGCCAGTATCTTCCCTGCAATTGAGAGCAAAGAGATGCCTCGGTGGTTGTCACAGGATTGGCGGTTTCCTTTACGTTTGTAATGGTGGACTATTGATGCGTCCTTGAAATCTTGTGGCATGGTCTCGTTCACCCAAATGTTTGTAAAGACTTGGTGAAGCTGCTCTATTAGGACCAGCCCATCTGTCTTGTATATCTCTGCTGGGATGGAGTCAGGACCAGGCGCCTTTCCACTGGAAAGTTGCTGGATGGCTTTGTTTAGTTCCACTATGGTTGGCTGGTCATCAAGGGTTTCATTAGTGGGAACTTAAGGAAGGTGGTTGATGGTTTCATCATCGAAGAAGGGAGTTGTATTTGAGAAGTTGCTGAAATGCTCTGCCCAGCATTGAAGGATTTCTTTCTTATCGGTGACCAATGTTCCCCCTCTGCACTGACGAGGGGAACTATGCCTTCTGCTGCAAGTCGTGTCTCGATCAAGGCTGCAATGTCAATGTTGTATCTGCCCAGCTCTCTCCCAATAAGTGCTGTTCATCTCTCTAGGCCCGATGCGCCGTCTCTATCAAGTAGGGTGCGTACATTACACGTTCCTATTGTCAAGAGAATATGGTTTGCTGTTTTAGCTTTACTAGTTTTTACTTTGTTTGTATGTCGACCGTAGTATAGTGTACACAACCGCGGCTAGATAATTAGGTAACGATGGAGCAGACAATGCTTAGGGCACCTTTACTAGGCCCTTCCTCATGCTATGAAGGTGAGCAGTGCTTTCCTATAGATGACTGCTCAGTCACTCAGGGGGCTGCCGAATCCCACTGCTGCTCCGGTCAGTAAAAGACGACCATATGGCCTGAGCTGCCTGTGTGCAGGTCTGCGACTACGGATGTCAGCGTACCCGCGCCTGCCGCTTTGCCGCTCGCCCATCGCCACAGGGCTTAAAGGTGATATATGAAGTTGGATGAAGAATGACTTGCGTGATGAACTGGATTAAAGTGAGGAAGAGTTGCGCAATTCGTCGACCTCACTCTCTCGACTGAGTCTATCTGAGTCCAGTGGCGAGACGACTGGAACCAAGTCAAGACGACAAGTCAAGACGACTGGAGGCGAATACAGGTGCCGTGATTACCAGGGTGCTCTACGTTCCTTGTCGTACTCATTACGTTCCACAACGCCTTGCGGAAAAACGCCGTCTTGCCCGTTGAATCATCAATGATTTCTTCCGTGCAGTCTGCCGAATCCTGTCTTCACATGCTGGGTTGGCATACCTTAGTTCACCGATTGATTTAACACTAAATCAGCTACCCACGCCTGGTTTAGCCAGAGGGGGGAAGGGGTAGTGACCGCTGTCGCATGCTGACAGCTTCTAGAAGCTACAGGCCTGAGCTGGAGTCAGGCTTGAACCAGTGGGGAATGAGCCCTGAAAAGGACATGACAGTCACCGATAGTGATTGCAAGACATACATGACTGGTATTCGTATGTTGCCACAGCAACATGCCTCGGTCATGTTTCGCCATCTTACACGATCACCAGAGTCCTTGATCAACTTTCTCTCCATTATGTCATGTGACCAAGCCATCTAAGTGGCAATCTCTCTTTCTTCCCCGTTTTATTTTCCCCCTCAATCTTGCCAGCTGTGACCATCTAAGTGTCAATCTCTCTTTCTTATCCGTTTTATTTTCCCCCTCAATCTTACCAGCTGTCACCAAATTCTCCAGTTCATTTCTTCCCAAAACGTGCACACAAAGATATTGACTGTCTACGTATATTTTCTCTAATCTAAGATTTTCATTTGTTTATTATAAAGATGCATCTTCTAAAAAAAACTGTGTCATATATTTATATAATTCTAGTGTTTGTCCTACAGCGATGTGTGAGCCGGGTCAGTTTTCAGGTACCGGACTGGCTCCGTGTCACTTGTGTCCACTACACAGCTACCAGCCGTTCGAAAGCGCTGCAGCCTGTTTGCCATGTCCCTCTGGAAGAAAGACCTTGACACCCGGCGCAGTTAATGTGGCAGATTGCCTCGGTACTTCTTCTGT